>JBBPBX010003728.1:36589-48941 GCA_038048925.1 Garcialebias charrua
GGGGGGGGGGCAGTTCGATTTTGTCGTTTGGCACGCTTTGTTTTTAAGGGGGCGGGGTGCCCTAACATTTTACGTCATCAAATTAGCATATCATGATATCATTGTATTTGCAAGCTTTTTTTTTAACGGTATTATTGTTAACGATATGATATGGCCCAGCACTACTTCACATATTGAAATAAAAAAGAACATTCCTAGTTAAGCTTAGCTAAAGAAATTACCAAAAGAACTGTAGCTGGTTTTGTCTTTGATACAGTTAATAGTTTCTACTCCAATACCCATTTCAACTCAGTTTATTGACAACAAGATCAGTGTACCGGTAATTAAAACAATTTTACTTTTCGATTGTGTATGTAAAAACCACCAAAAGCTTAATTTATGAGTGGAATATTCAATATTGTTTAGCACAACAGTAATATCCTGCCCCAGCACACACTCTCTTCACTGAGACATACCTAACTTAAATTTATGTATGTATAGGTACAACTCCTCCCTGGGCTGCCACCTTACCATGGAGGAGGGGTTTGAGTGTCCTAATGATCCTATGATCAATGCTGTCAGGGGCTTCATTCCCCTAGTAGGGTCAACCAAGGCAGACAGGTCCTAGGTAAGGGACCAGACAAAGTGCAGCCCAAAGAACCCTTATGATGAGTCAAATTCAATGTTCCCTCGCTCGGACGTGGGTCACCAGGGCCCCACTCTGGAGCCAGGCTCGGAGGTGGGGCACGCTGGCGAGCGCCTGGTGGCCGGGCTTTTACCCATGGAGCCCGGCCGGGCACAGCCCGAAGAGGAGACGTGGGTCCCCCTTCCCATGAGCTCACCCCCTGTGGGAGGGGCCAAAGGGGTCGGGTGCAATGTGGGATTGGTGGTGGACGAGGGCGGGGACCCTAGCGGTCTGACCTTTGGCTATTGGGACGTGGAATGTTACCTCTCTGATGTGTGAGGTTGAGAGGTTCCGGCAAGAAATAGTCTGACTCACATCAACGAATGGCTCTGGCTCTGGAACCAGTTTCCTTGAGAGGGGTTGGACACTCTTCCACTCTGGAGTTGCCCCTGGTGAGAGGCGCCGAGCAGGAGTGGGCATACTTGTTGCCCCCCATCTTGGTGCCTGTACGTTGGGGTTCACCCCGGTGAACGAGAGGGTAGCCTCCCTTCGCCTACGTGTGGGGGGACGGGCTCTGACTGTTGTTTGTGCCTATGCGCCAAACGGCAGCTCAGATTACCCACCCTTTTTGGAGTCCTTGGAAGGGGTATTGGAGAGTGCGCCTCCTGGGGACTCCCTTGTTCTACTGGGGGACTTCAACAGTCACGTGGGCAATGACAGTGAGACCTGGAGGGGTGTGGTTGGGAGGAACGGCCTATCTGATCTGAACCTGAGTGGTGTTCTGTTATTGGACTTCTGTGCTCGTCATGGATTGTCCATAACGAACACCATGTTCAAGCATAAGGGTGTCCATATGTGCTCTTGGCACCAGGACACCCTAGGTCGCAGTTCGATGATCGACTTTGTTGTCGTCTCATCTGATCTGCGGCCGCATGTCTTGGACACTCGGGTGAAGAGAGGGGCGGAGCTGTCAACTGACCACTACCTGGTGGTGAGTTGGCTCCGATGGTGGGGGAGGATGCCGGTCAGACCTGGCAGACCCAAACATATTGTGAGGGTCTGCTGGGAACGTCTGGCAGAGTCTCCCGTAAGACGGAGCTTTAACTCCCACCTCCGGGAGAGCTTTGAACACGTTCCGAGGGAGGCGGGGGACATTGAGTCCGAGTGGGCCATGTTCCGCACCTCTATTGTCGAGGTAGCTTATCAGAGTTGTGGCCGCAAGTTGTTGGTGCCTGTCGTGGCGGCAACCCTCGAACCCGGTGGTGGACACCGGCGGTGAGGGATGCTGTCAGGCTGAAGGAGTCCTATTGGGCCTTTTTGGCCTGTGGGACCCCAGAAGCAGCTGATGGGTACCGGAAGTCCAAACGGCATGCAGCTTGGGTGGTTGCTGATGCAAAAACTCAGGCATGGGAGGAGTTCAGAGGCCATGGAGAATGACTTCCGTACGGCTTCGAGGCGATTCTGGTCCACCATCCGGCATCTCAGGGGGGGAAAGCGGTACGCGACCAACACCATTTATGGTGGTGGCGTGCTGTTGACCTCAACTCGGGATGTTGTGAGTCGGTGGGCGGAATACTTCGAAGACCTCCTCAATCCTACTGGCACGTCTTCCACTGAGGAAGCGGAGCCTGGGGACTTTGGGTCGGGCTCTCCAATCTCTGGTGCTGAGGTCACCGAGGTGGTTAAAAAGCTCCGCGGTGGCAGGGCTCCAGGGGTGGATGAGATTCGTCCTGAGTTCCTTAGGGCTCTGGATGTTGTGGGGTTGTGTTGGCTTACGTGACTCTGCAATATTGCGTGGACATCTGGGCAGTTCCCCTGGATTGGTAGACTGGGGTGGTGGTTCCCCTATTCAAAAAGGGGGACCGTAGAGTGTGTTCCAACTATAGGGGATCACACTCTTAAGCCTCCCTGGTAAGGTCTATTCAGGGGTTCTGGAGAGGAGGGTCCATCGGATAGTCGAACCTCGGATTCAGGAGGAGCAGTGTGGTTTTCGTCCTGGTCGTGGAACACTGGACCAGCTCTACACCCTCAGCAGGGTCCTGGAGGGTGCATGGGAGTTTGCCCAACCAGTTTACATGTGCTTTGTGGACTTGGAGAAGGCATTCGACCGCGTCCCTCGGGGGGGCCCTATTGGGGGTACTCCGGGAGTATGGGGTACCAGGCCCTTTGATACGGGCTGTTAGGTCCTTGTACGACAGGAAGTCAGGCTCGTTTCCAGTGAGAGTTGGACTCTTCCAAATAGTGCTGGACAATAATTCAATAACGATAAATATTGCGATATACTTTTATTCAATAACGATGATATGAAGTTTAAGCATATTTTCGATATTTCGATAGGATTTTACAGCGTTTTACCGACGCTTTTCCTGTTCGGGTTGAAGCGCCCGGACAGAAAAAGCTGCAACACAAATACGTAAGTGCGTGGCGAAGTAGTTGTTACGCAGCGCTCAGTCCAGCAGGCGTTTGCGGTAGCAGGCTAAAGCTAAGCTAATCTCCAACGCGCGTTAAGTTTTCGCTTCAAAACGAGTGCACATGTCCGTCAGAATGTGACTGAACAAAGTTTCACAAGCGAAGAGAAACAGACAACATCACTGATAAGAGAGGAAAGACTAATTTGTCGGTTTGGAAGTAATTCGGGTTTCTAAGGTCTGTTACAACTGCAGGTTTCTGCTGCAGCGAGTCCTACTCGGTTTCTTTATGCTTCAAAACATGACGGAGAGTCGTTTCAACTAGCGGTGGGAACATCTAACTTGTTTAATCTGAAGAGTTTCTACTCGATAGAATATGATGAGAGTCAGAAGATGAAGCACAATAAAGTTTGAGCCAACGTGTCCCTGAAACTACGACGTACTGAAACAAACAGCCCCAGCGCTGCATGTTTTTTTATTAATTTATTCAAAATAAAACAAATTCATCAGAAAGAAAAAAAACACTGAATGAAAAGGTGCAGAAAGAAGAAAATAGTATTTTATTATCTGCCCCTTATTTTAAGAAAATACAAAAGAACTACAAACAAACAACGACCTTCACTTGAACAATCTCCAAACTGAAAACAAAAAACTTCAGGTATACTTCACCTGCACTATACGTTCCAAACAACTTTAATCTAAACATCTTTTAAAATATATAAATAGTTTTAGAAATATTTATGGTGATATACTAGGGATGGGGCCGATCCGATCCAGTATCGGTATCCGATACCAGCATAATTTAAGTATCGGATATCGGATCCAACCTGCCGATATTTCCGATCCAGCTTCAAAGAGCACTTGTGTTCCATTACATTCTGTGACTGCCGTCTTAACATTGTGCAAGTTAAACCCAATGAAGACACTCTTGAGCCTTACAACAGGAAACTCACTAACTTTAACAGCACACAAGAGGCAGCTCTATACCACACACATGTCCTTCTCACTCATGGTGCAGCTGGAAAAACTAAAAAAACACTAAGCATGATGGGAAAGACAACACAGCCCACTCCCCTTAACCACTAAGAGAGTGGATTTTGTTGTCTTTCCCATAATGCTTAGCCGTTTTTTAGTTTTCCAGCTTTAGGTGCAGCTGGAAAACAAAAAAAACGCTAAGCATTATGGGAAAGACAACAAAATCCACTCCCCTTAACCACTAAGGGAGTGGATTTTGTTGTCTTTCCCATAATGCTTAGCAGTTTTTTAGTTTTCCAGCTTTAGGTGCAGCTGGAAAACTAAAAAACCGCTAAGCATTATGGGAAAGACAACAAAATCCACTCCCCTTAACCATAGATATATATACACTAGATAAGCTGAGGCGGAGTCACCGGCGTCGTCAAGCGGCAGCCATCTTGCCACAGACAGCAACATTAGCTGCAGCTGTGGAAACCGTATGGAGGTGAGGGATTTATACAAACAAAAATACGCTTAACTCGCTGTAATCTTGACGGATTTACAAACGGTTTATTTTTTTTAAAACGTTATTAACGTGGCTATGATTTCTTTGGTAATCAGACAGCAGTTTCGTCTTTTTTAAAAGGTTTTATTCGTGTTTTGGGTGTCACACTCATCGAGAATCTAGAATTTAAATTCTGTTTTTATTACACCAATAACTATTTTATAACAAACTAATCTTTTGTCTAAATGACTATCTTGATCATGACTGTATTTATTAGCAGACTATTAACAAGAGCCTTTGATTAAGGGCTAGCTAGTATTCCAAACATTTCCCCAGCATTCTTAGATCACTAGGAGCTCTTTGTTTTTAACTGAACTAAAGCTGCACATGATTTCCAAGCGGTTTGGTATGTTCAACACTAATTACTGCTTTGTGTTTTACAGAAATACTCTTTGACAAGATGCCTGACTTTTGTGCAGCCTATGGATGCTCCAATAGACGTAATAATTTGCGTTTACAGAGTGGCAACATGAGACAGAAGCTCACCAAGGCAGTCCTTTTTAAAGGGCATTAGCTCCAAAAACACAAAGATTTTAACACTGGACTCTGTGTCATCAAACGGGTTATTCACTAAACTCTCGGTCATGTGCTCATTCTGTTTGCACTACTCATATTTGCACTAATGTTTGTATTACATCACTGCCTATAGTCATAATACTGTTTACATTCTCTGTTTACATACTACTGTTTACATTCAATGTTTACATTTATTAATACTATTTACATTTATTACTACTGCTTACATTTATTACTACTGTTTACATTTACACTACTTTTATATCTACACCACTGCTGATACACATACAGTATTCTTTGACTAGCCTTATTTAAGGATGCCCAATGTGCCTTACCACATATGCCACTCTATAACAACATGAACTACTACCTCATGCATATACTGTGTACATTAACTCATATGCTGCTTTGCCACTTTGCAAATGTCAATGCTAGAACCTTTAGTTTATTTTATAGTTATACTGTACTTTTTATACTTTTTTACTTTTTATACTAGTATGCAAAAACTCAGGACAGCTGGAGGGACTATGTTTCTCGGCTGGCCTGGGAACGCCTTGGGATTCCCCCAGAGGAGCTGCTCCAAGTGGCTGGGGAGAGGGAAGTCTGGGCCTCCCTACTTAGGCTGCTACCCCCGCGACCCGACCCCGGATAAGCGGAAGAAAATGGATGGATGGATGGATGTATGCAAAAACTCAGGACAGTATTATGTTCATTAAATGTTTAGTGTTTTAGTTTTAGAGTTGGTGTAAATTTTCATACTCATTTACCACTATGCAAAAACTCAGGACAGTGTTACAGTTTTACTATTTTATGCTTATGTTTATTATTATATGTTTCAGTGTTTTAATGTTTAAATAGTTACTGTTGCACCGAGGGACTGAGAGTCTTGTCACACTATCAGATGTTTATTTCTGTTTGTTTGTTTGTTTATTTATATTTCCCGATTATTAAATCTTTTCATGTATCTAAAAAAAATAAACTACACATATTGACCAAGGTTTGTGTAATAATGTATTTAATATTACATAATATTTGCATGTGTAGGGAAAAAATTGGCATAAATTATTTTCATACCACTAATAATAATGCTATTTATGATGAAATAGTATTAAATATTTATTAGCATTGTAACATATGTCAGTTAATTTCGCTGGAAATAAACATGTATTTATAAATAGATGTAAATATAATCTTATTGTGTATATTGCTAGTGCAATACAGTGTCTATATAACGTTATTTTCATGTGAACGTCCATCTTAAGTATACCATATTATAACAACATCTCTCACATTTATAACAAACCAAACCGTTTTAAAATCGGTTGAAAATTAAGCAAGTTATGGTTATTTTAATAGTAAATGCACCATTCACATTCATGTTAAGAGTGGGCGTTCTGTCTGTGCCAAGATGGCCACCGTCTGACGATGTCGGTCTCCATTGGCCAACAGCGGGGATGTCTTATCTAGTGTTTATTATATATATGCCCTTAACCACTAAGGGAGTGGATTTTGTTGTCTTTCCCATAATGCTTAGCGGTTTAGCTGGAAAACTTAAAAAAACGCTAAGCATTATGGGAAAGACAACAAAATCCACTCTCTTAAAGGTTAAGGGGAGTGGGATGTGTTGTCTTTCCCATCACGCTTAGCGTTTTTTTTAGTTTTTCCAACTGCACCATGAGTGAGAAGGACATGTGTGTGGTATAGAGCTGCCTCTTATGTGCTGTTAAAGTTTGTGAGTTTCCTGTTGTAAGGCTCAAGAGTGTCTTCATTGGGTTTATCTCACACAATGTTAAAATGAATTGTCTCAGTACAACAATTTCATTATACAGATTCACATACCTGAACAGTATCGGATCGGAAAAGTATCGGTATCGGTTGATACCCAGTTTTTAAGTATCGGATCGGAAGTGAGAAATGTGGATCGGTGCATCCCTATATACCATACCATACAAAGTCAACTCCACAATCCTGTTTCCTGATTTACAACACAACTCCTTCAGACTAGTTCTAAATGGAGGTTTTACAAACATTTACATTCCCTTCAGGTTATAAGGACTCTTTTAACAAATTTTAATTGATTATTTGGGGGTAATAGTTTTATGAGTTTTAGACATGACTTGTAAAATACTATGTTCAACCAAATCATAAAATTTTAATAATTTCAATTGATTAAATAATATATTTGTTGGGTGACCATAGCACTTCCTACTAATAATTCTTATAGCTCTTTTTTGTAAAATAAAAACAGGGTTTGTAATACAAGCCCAAAACCAGAAAAGTTGGCACGTTGTGCAAATCGCAAGTAAAAACAGAATACAATGACTTGCAAATCTTTTTCAACCCATATTCAACTGAATAGAATGCAAAGACAATATATTTAATGTTCGAACGGAGAAACTTTATTTTGTTTTGCAAATAACCATTAACTTAGAATTCAATGGCAGCAACACATTGCAAAAAAGTTGGCACAGGGACATATTTACCACTGTGTTACATCGCCTTTCCTTTTAACAACACTCAGTAAACGTTTGGGAACTGAGGAGACCAATTTTTGAAGCTTTTCAGGTGGAATTCTTCCCCATTCTTGCTTGATGTACAGCTTAAGTTGTTCAACAGTCCGGGGTCTCCGTTGTCGTATTTTACGTTTCATAATGCGCCACACATTTTCAATGGGGGACAGGTCTGGACTGCAGGCAGGCCAGGGGAGGACCCGCACTCTTTTGCTACGAAGCCACGCTGTTGTAACACGTGCAGAATGTGGCTTGGCATTGTCTTGCTGAAATAAGCTGGGGCGTCCATGAAAAAGACGTCGCTTGGATGGCAGCATATGTTGCTCCAAAACCTGTATGTACCTTTCAGCATTAATGGTGCCTTCACAGATGTGTAAGTTACCCATGCCTTGGGCACTAATGCACCCCCATACCATCACAGATGCTGGCTTTTGAACTTTGCGCCTATAACAGTCCTGATGGTTCTTTTCCTCTTTGGTCCGTAAGACACGACGTCCACAGTTTCCAAAGACAATTTGAAATGTGGACTCATCAGACCACAGAACACTTTTCCACTTTGCATCAGTCCATCTCAGATGAGCTCGGGCCCAGCAAAGCCGGCGGCGTTTCTGGATCTTGTTGATGAATGGCTTTTGCTTTGCATAGTAGAGCTTTAACTTGCACTTACAGATGTAGCGACGAACTGTAGTTACTGACAGTGGTTTTCTGAAGTATTCCTGAGCCCATGTGGTGATATCTTTTACACACTGATGTCGGTTTTTGATGCAGTACCGCCTGAGGGATCGAAGGTCACGGGCATTCAATGTTGGTTTTCGGCCTTGCCCCTTACGTGTAGTGATTTCTCCAGATTCTCTGAACCTTTTGATGATATTACGGACCGTAGATGGTGAAATTCCTAAATTCCTTGCAATAGCTCGTTGAGAAAAGTTGTTCTTGAACTGTTCGACAATTTGCCCACGCATTTGTTCACAGAGTGGTGACCCTCGCCCCATCCTTCTATGTGGATGACTGAGCATGTCAAGGAAGCTGCTTTTATACCCAATCATGGCACCCACCTGTTCCCAATTTGCATGTTCACCTGTGGGATATTCCAAATAAGTGTTTGATGAGCATTCCTCAAATTTCTCTGTCTTCTTTGTCACTTGTGCCAGCTTTTTTGAAACATGTTGCAGGCATCAAATTCCAAATGAGCTAATAATTGCAAAAAATAACAAAGTTTACCAGTTCGAACGTTAAGTATGTGGTCTTTGCAGTGTGTTCAATTGAATATAGGTTGAAAAAGATTTGCAAGTCATTGTATTCTGTTTTTATTTGCGATTTCCACAACGTGCCAACTTTTCTGGTTTTGGGCTTGTAGTTTTACATGCTTTTCCACAAACTTCAATACAATACATTAAATATGGAATGTAGAACAAACAGATTTAAAAACTCATTTATCCCAATAGCAATCAGGTTTCTTAATGCACACTAATTTTAACCTCATTTTAATGTCTTATTGTCTTGTGTTTATATGTGTATGTGTGTGTAAGTGCATATGTATGTATGAAACTGTGCACACCTATTGACTGCAAATCTAATTGCCCCTCGGGGATAATAAAGGAACTTGAATCTTGAACAATCATTACATTATACAATCATTACATTATACAATATCTACAAAACTTTGTTATTCAAAAACTATTTTACTTTATACAGTAATGTAATTGATTTTGTTGTTTTTATTCTTAAGTAATTTACATCAGATTTCCATGTCAGCTTCTCATCAATAACACCCAAAAGTTTTATTTAATTACCTATGAATTTCAATGCTGTACATTTTAAAGATGTTTAAAGTTAAAACTATTAATATTGACAGTTGAGAATTTTATGGCAATAAAGTTCATTCTCAGTAATCCAGGTACCAAAGCCAATAATTTTCAGTCAGGTCATCTGGACAGTTTCTTTTTCATACAAACTGGATGGAGGATGGAGGGTGAAACGTGTCTATAAAAAAGAAACTGTCCAGATGACCCGACAGAATTATTGAGTTGAGAATTTTATGTTCATTTGATGGTGATTTCCATTTTTTTGGAGGCTAAATACAAATAAAGGTGAACATTAATTCATTTGTATAGTTTTTTAGGCTTTTATATTGTTTATATTGATATTGAATTATATCGTTATCAACCGAAATTAAGAACTATATCGTGATAAAATTTTGGGCCATATCGTCCAGCCCTACCGCCAAGGTTGTCCTTTGTCACCGATTCTGTTCATAACTTTTATGGACAGAATTTCTAGGCGCAGCCAAGGTGTTGAGGGGATCCGTTTTAGTGGCCTTAAAATCACTTCTGTTTTTTGCAGATGATGTGGTCCTATTGGCTTCATCAGGTCGTGATCTACAGCTTTCACTGGAGCGGTTTGCAGCCAAGTGTGATGCGGCCGGGATGAGGATCAGTTCCTCCAAATCTGAGGCCATGGTCTTGAGCCGGAAAAGGGTAGAGTGTCCTCTCCGGGTCGGGGAGGAGGTCCTGCCCCAAGTGGAGGAGTTTAAGTATCTCGGGGTCTTGTTCACGAATGAGGGAAAACTGGAGCGTGAGATCGATAGGCGGATAGGTGCAGCATCCGCAGTGAAGCGGGCGCTGTACCGGTCTGTCGTGGTGAAGAGAGAGCTGAGTCAAAAGGCAAAGCTCTCAATTTACCGATCGATCTACATTCCCACCCTCATCTATGGTCATGAGCTTTGGGTTGTGACCGAAAGAACGAGATCTCGGATACAAGCGGCTGAAATGAGTTTTCTCCGCAGGGTGTCTGGACTCTCCCTTAGAGATAAGGTGAGAAGCTTGGTCATCCGGCAGGGATTCAAGAGTAGAGCCGCTACTTCTCCACATAGAGAGGAGCCAGTTAAGGTGGCTCGGGCATCTGGTTAGGATGCCTCCCTGGTGAGGTGTTACGGGCATGTCCCACCAGGAGGAGACCCAGAGGAAGACCCAGGACACGCTGGAGGGACTATGTTTCTCGGCTGGCCTGGGAACGCCTTGGGATTCCCCCGGAGGAGCTGGCCCAAGTGGCTGGAGAGAGGGAAGTCTGGACCTCCTTACTTAGGCTGCTACCCCCGTGACCCGACCCCGGATAAGCGGAAGAGAATGGATGGATGGATAGATGAATGGAGGCACAACTAGAGCTGGGCCATATCATATCATTACCGGTTTTACCGGTATAAAAAGCTTGCCCGGGCAAAAAAGTTATATCATGATATGCTTATTTCATGACGTAATATGTAAGGGCACCCCGCCCCCTTAATAAATGAGCGCTTCAAACCAACAAATTGAAATGCGCACCTTCCCTCCACCAGTCTTGCTAGCTAAAATGCTAAAAACAAACAACTCGCGTCTCTCTCAGCTTATGTCCCCCTGCTTAAAGGCTGAGTTAGACTCGCGCTTTGGTCCGCAGGCTGGAGCGCGCGCGCTGCGCGTGCACTGTGCGTGCACTGTCGTGCAGCAAAATGTGTTTACAGTGTCGCCACTGTGTTTATGGTTGACGCACGGCGGCGCATGGCAAAGTGCTGTTCTTTTACGGACCAGCAGGAGGCAGTACCCTCTAAAACCTGTGCATATGTTGCAAGAAAGGTGTAGAAGAAGAAATCTACCGTAGAAGAAGAACTGTTTGAAATCACACAACAAAAACAAATAGCTTTCCGCTCGCGTGCTGAACTGTTGTCTTTATTTGCGGTTTTAATGCATGGAGTCAGCGGAGGAGAAAGCGATCACGTGACTTTTGGCGAAAAAACAAAAGAAAAGTCCGACTCCAGATCAGGAACGAAGGAGAATTTAATACATTTTGTGTCACAAAACATTCCTCCATGCGTCGCGACTCCGTCTCCACGACCACAGCGGCGCAAACAGCTGCAGGCTCCGGCGTGAAGAGGGTGAAGGCTGTCGGTGGGGACCTGTCAATCAAATCGTAGCGCCCACCGCGCGCGCATAGCTTGCAGAGTTTCAAAAATACAGAGGTGCACGACACGCGCTAATCCCACGTGCGGGGCCAACGCGCAGGGGCGGGGACTGTGAAATTGCGTCACTTTTGGAGCTGCGCGACACGTCGAGTATGAATCTAGCTTAAAGGTGCTATATGTACCTTCTGGAGAACGCTGGGACTTAGAAATATTTTCAACAGGGAAAAGCATTCTGCTCCCTCCCCCTCAGAGCCATATATGGCTCTGAGGGGGAGCCACAGTCCGTGCTCTGCTGAACTTGAGTTCAGCTCCGCCTCCTGCTGCATGTCCGCTCGGAGCCGCTGCAATATTCTGTGTTTATATGTTAATAAAACGTTCTAAAAAAATAAAATAAAACCATGAAGCGCTAGTCCAGCACACCAGAAGACCAGGAAATCTTCAGAGCCTCGGGCAGCCACGTTGAACCCTACTTTAATTCGCTCGTGACAACTGCATTTCCTCATTCATTGCAGTCGGCAGAGGGAGCGGTACAGAGCGGTGAATGAAGCGATTATTTGACTTTTGAAGAAAAAAAAAGTCCTGATCAGGGATTAAGAAGGGGAATTTAATACATTTGTGTCACATACAAAACAGTCCTGCATCGCTTTCCAATCCTTTGAACGAGAACGTGCGCGGCACTGGGGCTGGGACAGGTGGGGGCGTGGGTTGGGGCGTGAGAAGCTCTGTTGAGGACAACTGGAACGCAGCTTTATTGGCTGAATAAAAACTCTGTTTTTATTGGCTGGAAAACGGCGGGTCACTTTTTCTTTTTAGAAATGCTTATTTACCACCTGGAGAAGCAAGGGGACAATATATATATAT
>JBBPBX010003728.1:63063-80808 GCA_038048925.1 Garcialebias charrua
CTTAATGCTAAAGTAACAGTTCAGATCTTTTGAGGGGTTCTGTGGAACTGTTATGAACAAGTAATGTCTTACCTGTTGTGGATAAACTTTGGACTGCCTCAGTTTGAAGAAGTGACATTTATTTCTGACTGAACTGACAAGCTAATGGCCAGTTCATGTGGGATTAAGACTGATTTTATATTTCATAAACCTGTTGTGGGTGGCACAGTGGCACAGTTGGTAGAGCTGCCGCCTCTCAGCGAGAAGGTTACCAAATAGAATTTCGGCCGGGGGGGGGGCATTCTGGGTGGAGTTTGCATGTTCTCTCCGTGCTGCGTGGGTTTTCTTCAGGTGCTCCAGTTTCCTCCCACAGACCAAAAACATGCATGTTAGACTAATTGGTAACTCTAAATTGTCCCTGTGTGTGAGTGAGAGAGTGAATGGTTGTTTGTCTCATTTGTCATGTGTCCCTGTGATGGACTGGAGACCTGTCCAGGATGTCTCCTGCCTCTCGCCCAATGATGGCTGGACATGGGCACCAGTGATCCCTGTGACCCAAAAAGGAAGAAGTGGGGAAAAGATAATGGATGGATGGATTTCATTGTTGTCTGTTTTGCATTCCAGCTGGACGTGCCCCAAATTGTACCAGAAATGCTACAACTAGCTGCTGCTGTCATTAGCACGAGTTTACAACCACAATATGTGTAAATAATTGTGTGTTTTGAATAGTGTTTACATAAACTGCTATGATTTTTTTTTTCCACTTTGGTCTTCATCTTACTCAGAGCCAATGCTACATCAATCTGGTCAGAATTAAACTCTGAGCTCAGTTTGAAGAAATATTCAAATCACTATCTACAACAGGTAAGATAGTAATTGTTCGTAATCATTTCACAGAACTTTCTTCAAATGAACTGAACTACTGCATCAGTCAAGCCCTTGAAATGCCCTGTGTCACTGCACTGGGGGGGGGGTCTGCGTCGCTTACTGGGTCCAGTGGCACAGAGGGAGTTTCACATGTGTAGAAAAAAAGAATGCAGCTTTTATCACCTCATGGAGCGCACACTGCCCCTGATGGTGAGCACGTCTCCTCTCCACCAAAGACCGTTGTGGTTCTTTATGAGCCATACTGAACAAAAATACTACAAGTAACTCGACACTTTTGTTTTTGTTCCCATTTTTCATGAGCTGAACTCAAAGATCTGAGACTTGTTCCATGTACACAATAAGCCTTTTCCTCTCAAATATTTTTCACAAATGTGTGTGAATCTGTGTTAAGCCGCTTTGCCTTTGATTTGTTCTCTTCTCATCAGTTCTTCTCAGGTGTAGATGATTTGCCACTTGTTTCCTGCTCTGTGGGCGAGATCATGTCATTGTGTTTGAGCCACTCCACCCATTGTGGTCCTTAATCGCCTAATAGTTGGACTTCAGTTTCTTTAACTTATCCCAACACTGGTTGTAAGTCTGGGTGTAGCCCTGGTTCACCATCATCTCTGATATCTCTCTGTAAATATGTTCATATTTTGTGCCACCATCCATCAACACGACGAGGAAGTGGAGGTTCAGATGTAGTTTACAGTTTGGTTGGGCAGGTCATCCAGTGACGTAGCTCCGCTGGTCATTCAATGGCTGCTGTCTGCTTGCGTCAGAATCAGCCCCTCGGTGCAGCCCACTTGAAACCTCAATCAAGGTGGTCCCATAAAACGGTCTGAGTGGGGGTGGGCACAGACTGTTGGCAGGCCTTTAACGTGAGCGCTTCACGTTTGCTGAGATAATCCATCCACCTCACAGCGGTGACATATCAAGATGTTGATTAGACAGCATGATGGCTGCTGTTTAACGTACCGCATTATTTTACATTATTAGTGTTTAGTGTATCTTAGATCCTTGTGTAGCGTTTTGAGTTTTGAGGGAGCAGCAGGAATGTCCACCAGAGCTGCTGCTCATGAATTGAATGTTCATCTTCTACCATAAGTCGTCTCCAAAGGTGTTTCAGAGAATTTGGCAGTACATCCAACCAGCCTCACAACTGCAGACCATGTGTGACCACACCAGGCCAGGACCTCCACATCCAGCATCTTCACCTCCAAGGTCATCGGAGACCAGCTGCTGCAACAGTCAGTTTGCATAACCAAAGAATTTCTGCACAAACTGAGAAACGTCTCAGAGAAGCTCCTCTCCATGATCATCATCCACATTGGGGTCTCCACCCGACTGCAGTTCATTGTAACCAACTTGAGTGGGAAAATGTTCACATTTGATGGTGTTTGACATGTTGGAGAGGTGTTCTCTTCACAGATGAATCCTGGTTTTCAGAGTCAGAGAGTCTTTATTGTCATTTGCACCGCATGTGGTACATGTGATGAAAACGAGATTATGTACACGGGGTCCCAGTTACATCCAACAACAAATGCAAGAGAAAAACAGTAATAACATCTAGAATTAACTAAGAAAAACATCAACTAGTAATACACTAAGCCCTAATGTAGTGGAAAAACATCATTATAAACAGCAGCACGAACATGAGTCTGTATGAGCAGATGGTCACAGATGAACACAGCAACAAGAAAACAGATCAGCATCAGCATGATGTGATATTTTGCAGTGATTATTCTTATTATTTATTTATTCATGAGTCTAACAGCCTCAGGGTAGAAGCTGTTCCTCAGTCTAGTGGTTCTACATTTGATGCTCCTCAACCTCCGTCCTGAGGGGAGTGGGGCAAAGAGTGAGTGTGCTGGGTGAGTGAGGTCTTTCATGATGCAGGTGGCTCTTTTCCTGCATCTGGAGGTGTAAATGTCTGTGATGGTGGGGAGACTGACTCCAACATCTTCTGTGCAGCCTTCACCACTCTCTGTAGAGCTTTCCTCTCTGCAACTGTGCAGCCTCCATGCCACACGTTGATGCTGGAGCACAGGATGCTCTCCACTGCACACCTGTAGAAGGAGGCTTTTTCACTGTACAGAGCAGATGACAACCTGCATGTATGACGTCAGTGGGTGAGAGGTTTGCTGACGTCAACGTTGTGAATCCAGTGGTCCTTGGTGGTGGTGCAGTTATGGTATGGGCAGGCATATGTTATGGACAACAAACATAGATACTTTTTATGTCCCCCACTGAGGATGTTCGGGATGACAGCATGTTCCAGAGCAGAGTCGAAGAGGAGTGGACCAACGTTCCACAATCAGCAACCTGATCAACTCTATGTGAAAATGTATTGTTCTGCATGAGGCAAATGGTGGTCACACCAGATACTGACTGGTTTTCTGATCACTCTGGACCCTTCAAATACAGTAACACTGCACATTTTAGAGTGGCCTTTTATTGTGGTCAGCCTAATAGCTAGCCAGTGTAAATATCCTGAGGGGTTTTTCATTGTTTCCGGGGACTTCAATCACGTAGATTTACGTGTCATTCTTCCAACCTTCAATCAGCACGTTTTCACAGCAACACGAGGAAATAAGACGCTAGACCAGGTCTACACGAATGTGAAGGGGGCGTACACGGCGAAGCCACGCCCACCGATCGGGGCTTCCGACCATCGCTCCCTGCTATTGGTCCCTAGACAGCTACCCCCACTCAGACGTGCGATGCCAGAACAAAGAGTGATAACATCGTGGCGCCAAGATAGTTCCCCCATGCTAAGAGACTGCTTTGAAAACACAAACTGGTCTGTCTTCAAAGAGGCAGCTACGAATGGAAATTCAATTGACCTGGAGCTTTATGCTTCCTCTGTCCTGGGTTACATCAGTACATGTGCTGAAAATGTATCCATAAGAAAGTGTGTTAAATTTTACCCCAATCAAAAACCCTGGCTAAATAAGGATGTCCGCACCCTGCTGGCAGCCAGGGACACTGCATTCAAGTCTAAAGATACTGAGGAGTTGAGAAAGTGCAGGAGAGAACTGGATGATGGCATAAAGAAGGCCAAAGCCGCGTATGCACAGAGGATCGAGGGACAGTTCACCTCACATGATCCAAGGAGCATGTGGCAGGGCATCAAATGCTTAA
The DNA here is from genome assembly GCA_038048925.1 of Garcialebias charrua. NCBI lineage: Eukaryota > Metazoa > Chordata > Actinopteri > Cyprinodontiformes > Rivulidae > Garcialebias > Garcialebias charrua. The sequence goes on from JBBPBX010003728.1 coordinate 67,054, forward strand.
CAGACTACAAGGGCAAAAGCAAACAATGCCCCAGGGACCCATCCCTGCCTGATGCCCTCAATAAGTTTTATGCACGTTTTGATGATCCAAACAGACCAACTAGCACCAGACTCACCTCATCACCAGACGAGGAGCACCTCAAAGTGACCGCAGCAGAAGTGAGAGGCAGTCTCAGAAGGATCAACCCTCATAAAGCTACGGGTCCAGACAACATCCCAGGGAAAGTTCTGAAGGAATGTGCGGACCAGCTCTGTGAGGTGCTGGCTGACATCTTCACCACCTCACTTGCACTGGAGTCAGTTCCCACCTGCCTGAAGACCGCCACCATCATCCCAGTCCCAAAAAGCTCCACAGTGACTGGTCTGAATGACTACAGACCGGTGGCTCTCACCCCGATAGTCGCTAAATGTTTTGAGAAACTGGTCATGTCCCACATCAAGACAGCCGTCAACATCAACGAGGACCCTCATCAATATGCATACCGTGAGAACCGATCAACAGAGGACGCCATCTCCTCCGTGGTCCACACTGCTCTCACCCACCTGGATCAGAAGGACTCATACGTGCGTCTGCTCTTTGTGGACTTCACATCTGCCTTCAACACCATGATCCCCCAAACTCTGATAGACAAACTATCCACACTTGGACTAAGCCCCTCTATTTGTAACTGGGTCTTAGACTTCTTAACAGACAGACCACAGTCCGTGAAGATCCACAACTTCTCCTCCTCCACCATCACCCTCAGCACTGGCTCTCCTCAGGGATGTGTGCTGAGCCCTCTTCTGTTCACTCTGCTCACATATGATTGTATAGCCACACATCCAGGCTGTCATATTGTTAAGTTTGCAGATGATACAGCTGTGGTGGGATGCATCACAGATAATGATGAATCCAGCTACAGACAGGAGGTGGAACATCTGGAGAGCTGGTGCAAAGAGAACAACCTTCACATGAATGTGAAGAAGACGAAGGAGATGATTGTGGACTTCAGAAGGAACAAACACACCCACACCCCACTGTATATAGGTGGATCTGCGGTGGAGGTGGTCTCCAGCTACAAATACCTGGGTGTACACATGAATGATAACCTCAGCTGGAGCAATAACACCACCAGCCTGATCAAGAAAGGTCATCAGAGACTCTACTTCCTCAGACGGCTGAGACGAGCCGGTCTGAGAAGCCCAGTCCTCACCTCGTTCTACAGGTGTGCAGTGGAGAGCGTCCTGTGCTCCAGCATCAACGTGTGGCATGGAGGCTGCACAGTTGCAGAGAGAAAAGCTCTACAGAGAGTGGTGAAGGCTGCACAGAAGTCTGTGGGAGTCAGTCTCCCCACCATCACAGACATTTACACCTCCAGATGCAGAAAAAGAGCCACCTGCATCATGAAAGACCTCACTCACCCAGCACACTCACTCTTTGCACCACTCCCCTCGGGACGGAGGTTGAGGAGCATCAAATGTAGAACCACTAGACTGAGAAACAGCTTCTACCCTGAGGCTGTCAGACTCATGAATAAATAAATAATAAGAATAAACACTGCAAAATGTCACATCATACTGATACTGATCTGTTTCTTGTTGCTGCGTTCATCTGTGACCATCTGCTCATGTTCGTGCTGCTGTTTATAATGATGTTTTTCTACTACATTAGGGCTTAGTGTATTACTAGCTGATGTCTCTCTTAGTTAATCCTAGATGTTATTATTGTTTTTCTCTTGCATTTGTTGTTGGATGTAACTGGGACCCTGTGTACATAATCTCGTTTTCAACACATGTACTACATGCGGTGCAAATGACAATAAATTCTCTCTGACTCTGACTCTGACTCTAAGGCACACCTGTGCAATAATCATCATCTTGATCAGCCACAGCTGTGAGGAGGATGGATGATCTCAGCAAAGGAGAAGTGCCCACTAACACAGATTTACACAAATTGGTGAACAATATCTGAGAGAAAAAGTTATTTTGTGTTTATAGAAAAAGTTTTAGATCTTTGAGTTCAGCTCATGAAAAATGGGAGCAAAAATAAGTGTTGTGATTATACTTTTGTTCAGTGTATGGGGAATGTCCTTGTCCAGGATCAGACAGTGAACGCACCACTGCAGAAGAGGAAAACTAACCTTTTTGTTTGATCAGAAAAAGCGTTCAATACAAAAACAACTGGACTTTATTTGTAACAGAAAACGCTTCGCCCTCTATCCAGATGTCTTTCTCAATTCAAAGAGCAGGCTGTGTGATGAGAGTGAAGTTATAACAGGCTCAGATGACACACACAAACCTATGTAAATTGAAAGCTGAACACACACACATACCTGAGATAAACACACACATCCTATGTAAATTGACGAATCACACATCACACCTTAACAGTAGGGGTTTCTTAAGGTCTTTGTTAAGGCTCCCCCATAGCTCTGCGTACGGCCATATGCGTGTCCGTGCGCGCGTACTGTGCGCAGGCAGTTCACCCGCACAGCTCAGCGTTCATTCTCGCGTTCGTTCTTGCGTTTTCGCTCCAAATTCTTGACGTCATTTGAGCAGCTGCAGGGCAGAGCGTTTACCTACGGGACAAATTGAGGTCGCTGATTGGTCATTTGCTGACACGCCTACTGAATTGATTGACAGGTCGGGTGGGGGNCGGCAGCTGCAGCGGTGTTCTGTGTTTATATGTTAATAAAAAGTTCTAAAAAATAAAATAAAAACATGGAGCGCTGGTCTTGCATCCCACACATCAGACCAGCACACCAGGAAATCTGCAGCCACGCTGGACCCGAGTTTAATTCGCTTGTGACAAATTCATTCATTTCTCATCATTTCAGTCATGGAGTCAACGGAAGAGGAAGAGATCACTTGACTTTTTGCAAAACAACAAACAAAAGTCCAGATCAGGGATGAAGAAGGGGAATTTAATATATTTGTGTCTCATACAAAACAGTCTGGCACCGGGCAGTTTATTGCGCGACAACGCGTTCGCGGTCGTAGAATTTGAGCTTTGCACGTACATGCCCTGCGGGGATACGCTTGTTACTCTGCGTACGAACGGCGTAGAGCGACGTACGGCCAAACGCAGAGCTATACTGTGGGCCTTCAGTCTAATTCACAGATGAGGCTCCTCTGTTCTCATCAGGTGTGAACCGTCTGGGAATCAGACCTAAGGCTGCATTATAAGTTTTTTTGTTTGATGGTTTTTGATCTAACAGATCATGCGAGATTGTGCTTACCAGTAGTTATAAATTCATCGGTCAACAAATGATCTTGGTTTTAAACTAGGGCTTTAACAGACCACTCGAGTAATCAACACATCGATTACTTGGACCTCTATTCAGTTTTTTAATTTCAAGTCGAGTAGTCGTACTGACGTCATCACGTCGCAGTTACAGAACAGAAAATGAATCAACTTCCTGTTTGGAGCACGTTGCGAACCGGTGTTACACCATATTCTGTGACCACCATATTGTGACCGTAGGAGGCGGTGTTGCATGAACTTTTGCAGGTCATAGAATATGGTGCAACACCGGGTCCAATGACCGAACCAGAACCAGCTTCCTTTGACCTTGTTTCACAAATAAAAGGCAAAAAATATTAATCTCTAAACCTATAAAAACCTATTAACATATTAATCTCTAAAACTAAACCTAATGCGCAGCACCACAGGCGGTGGTGCGGGGTGGTCAACCGCCCCACTGTTTTTAGTTTCGTTTTTGACGTGCTGCACTTTTTTTTTTTCATTTTTGCAGCTTAATAATAATAACTAACAGTTTTGGTTTTCTTGTAATTTATTTGCTGTAAGATAAATGGTAGGAGCCTAATATATGCTCCCAATGTTTTGTTGGTCTTTTTTTGTAAATAATAATTTATATATATTTTTTGCGGTTTGAATTAGTTAATTATTTTTTGCATCTTGAGATCCTATGACATCAACTACCCGCGCACTACTCAAGTATTATTATGTTAATACAGTATCGAGTTTTAAAATTATGTACTCGTTCAACCCCTATTTTAAACTAGTATTTAAAAAATACCTTTAATAGGTCTTAATTTCAGTAAAAATGCATGAATATTTGTCAAAAAACTTTTTACATATATATTTAATTAAAAAATGTATGAACATAAAATGATAAGGATATTGCAGAACAATGAAAAGACTAAAACTTGTACTGTGACTCATCTGTTGTGTGTTGTACCATTACAACTTGTTTGCATGTGTTTGTTTTCTCCTCCAGTTCACAGTTGAGCAGATCATTTTGTTCTCTGGCACAATACAGTACATAGATTTTATAATTCTCACAGCTATTCTTTCAGCCAAGTGGCTGCTGGGAAATATGCATTTGTGACACACCTGAAACAGAAATTGTTCAAATGCGGTGACTTATACAGTATAAATAATAAAAAAACAGAAATATTTAATCACAGCATAAATTTTGTGAAATTTTTGTGCTAATATTTTATAAAATTAAGTCTTAAAAATACATTTCTCTTAGTGTACAAATCAGAGCACACAACTTGTAAATTGTAAAGTGTAAATTTGGATTTCATTTTTTGTCCATTTTTAAAAAACAATGTCAAGCCTTGTTCAGGGAGGCGAGGCGTTTGTTTGATGACCCTCCTCAAATGAACCTTTAATCTCCGTCTGATTTTGCCACCGACAGCCGCTCAGACACATGAGGGCGGCAGGTCATGTGACAGCAGGCCAGCAGCGTCCAAATCCTCTCTGGATCTAACAACTCACGGAGCAAAGATGCAATCGCATAAGCATGTTTGTGCCCTGAAGGGGAGCACACACAACAGCTAATAAAGACGAAACCATTTCAATCAGTTAATGGGGATCGGTGTCGTGACAAAAAGAAATAAAATAAAACTGTGAACCAGAGAGTTAAATTATTTTGCCTTTATGGATCAGATTGCAGTCCATAAAGCTGCTGGAGGGGAATAAAAGCTTTTAAAGTACTGTAGTCAATTCCTGATCTATCAATTGGCCCGCTGAAAATGGAAGCAGCAGATTAATTTCCTGCATTGACTAACAAAATATTCAAAGACTCTGGACTTCATGGCTTGACCGCATTGTTGTTCATAAACATGGTATATAAAAGAAAAATATGTGACCTCTGCTGTGAATGAGCATCTAAATTTAAATTGATGAGGCTGGTATTCATTTTAACAACCCTTAAATACAACCTTCATGCAAAAGGTTGTCTATTTATGGGAGGTCAGGATGCAAGTGAAGCAGGTGAAGGCCTTGGTGGTCTCGCATCAGATGCTCCTTTTGGGTCGGACTCAAAGGGGACAGTGGAGGGCAGCTGATGGGGGGGTAACAGAGACAGGAGGAAAAATGAAGAAAAATCACCCGGGGGTAAATTACCGCACTGCGGAAAGAAGTCAGAGTATACTATAAATCTCCTCTCCCTCTCAATTCAACTGGGATTTAAAAAATATATATATATATACTGTATACAGTATTATCACATTTACAAGGTGATTCGTTGACACTTTTCATGAAAACAAATAAAAATTAAGCTTTATGCTTTGCTGAGTGGATCTAGCAGGAAGTAAGCTGGTGTTAAAATGGATGTTAAACTAAAAAGAAAATCACAATCATCATTAGAAGCTCTTTCTATGCAAGTTGCAGCTCGATCCATGGTTTATTAGGATGTTCTGCAATTTAAATGTTTTGTGGTTACCATGAGTTATTCCTAAACCAACAGTTAGAGCCCTCTGTCCTTTTGCATCAGCTTTGAAACCAATGTTTGCATCAAGTCCCCGAACATTTAGGTCAACTCTGCCCTCTGCAGGACTTCAGCTGAACACTGTATGTTGGACCTGACAGAGTCAAGTCTGGCCTGGCAAACTGGGGGAGGAGAATTATTCATGGTGGCACTGGTACAAGTGTGAGGTGAGTCGACCTGTGTGTTTCAACCCCTGCTGGCCAGTAATAACACTTCATGCACTCATGAGGAGGAAGCAAGAGTTGTGGTTGTTCACCCACAGATCTGCAGTGAAGGGATGGTCCTGCACAGCATATGGTCTCTCCCAGGGCATCGGCACATGTTCTGCACATCCAGAAACATGGCCGACTGCACCAAGAACGCACGTTTTAAAACACAAAGTGTGCTTCTGGCTTTACCTCGTGGTCAGACACACTGTAGCTGTTCAGGCCTTACGCAACCACCGAAATAATAAATGCATAACTTCTTTTCTGAATTGTCAAACAGTGACATGAAGGATTTAACACTAAGAACAGATTTTTTTTGTTTTTTAACATTGTGACACGTTTTTAAATATTACCTTACAATGGGTGAATGAAAAATTAACAAGTTTTAACATTAAGGGGGAAAAAAGTCAAGTTTGAAAAGAACATTTCTTAAATTTAGGCGTATCTCTTGTTTTTACTACATATAATATACGTACATAAGGAGACATGATGTGTAACAAACCTATACAATAAGACTTGATAGTCCCTTTTAGTAATTTTGGTCAAACCTTGACAATAATATTACATATATCCCACATGATCTGTTGGAGGATGTGGTGTGAATGCCTCTTACCACTCGCACAAAATATTTTCTCTCATTGTCTGCAATGATGTAGACCAATAGTCATGTTTGGATAGGCTAATTATTAGCTGTGGCGACCATCTTGAATTAGATTGACCTCAAAAATCAATCAGCTGTGGATGTAAATACAGTGATTACTTTCTGAAAGTTCAGTTGAAACGTGTCTAGTGGTTTATGACATACAGTATTTAGCTTCAGCAGCCAAACTTTAAGTTAATGCCAAGATGTTTTGTGCTCCAAAGGGACAATGCTCAGCTACTAACACCAATTTTAGCTCAATACTGTATTTGAAAAATCAGCAGAGTTGTTTAACTATTTTGTTGTTTACTGAGATCGCATTGTGGCGGACATCTTGAATTGGACTGAATCCAACATTTATTCAACTACAGTATGTCAAACAAATTGAAAGTTTCTTAAAATTCTGTTCAGTGAGTAATGAGATATTTTGCTAACAGTGTAGACAAAGAACACACACATATTGGGAGCAAAACCTAATATATCTTCACATTTGGCAGCAGGCAATAATAAACTATTAAACAAGTCCTACACAATATAAGATAAATTGCACAAATTCTACATAAAATATATTTAAGGTGTTTATAAAGTAAAGAGGGTGACAGCGTAACACAACTTCTACCTTACCAAGACACATGAGGCACAACCTATTCCCTTTAAATAGTTTTGAAAATGTTTTGAGATTTTACAAGTTTATACATAAAAGGTTTGTTAAAACAATATATACAAACAAAAAGTTACAAAATTTACAATAGATATCGGAACCAGTAAATATTCAATATATTTATAATATTCATTAATTAATGCAATTCAGTGATTCTCTGAAGGACAATGTATTTATCTGGATATCATGTTTGATATAAAAATGCATCTGATGATGCTTTAGATAAATACAACAACAGTGCATGTTCCTTGATAATCAACAGCCAGTGTAACCTGCCAATCATCTGCAGCAAAGCTCATGGCTGATCATGTTATTTTAGTCCATCTTCACAGTTTTTCATTGGAAATGCTTGACCCGTCCTCCATCTTGATGCTGACAGTCCTTCACTTGACCTCACACACCCGTACTCAGCTGGGTGGAATAACATGAAGTCCATCTCGCAAATAAAACCAAATTTGAAACAAAGTTTTGTTATTGTGTGTTAAATAGATCCAGAGAGTGTTTCTAAAGGAGAAATATTAAACAAGATGTTGGTTTTGTGCCACAGTTTCAATAATCCACAGCTGCAGCTGTTTATACCCAGCTCTCTGTCTGCTCCTGCTGTAAATCACAAGGGAACGTCAATAGAGTTGTTGGGATTTATGTGAGTTTGATGCTTCTCTCTCAAGATGATTTGTAGCTGATGAGCCACACGAGCTCAACCGTAAAGCCAATTTCAAGGCACAGGCCATTTTCCTCAAATTGTCCACTATCAGATTAGAACGTTGTACTTCGCATCCTTTATGGACTAGGCAAGATGGCGTCGTTAAAAAATATACTGGGAATCCATTTTGAGCTCTTTGAACACTCAACATTAAAAACATGTAGTAATCAATTAGTTAAAAATGTTCGGATGTTTTGAATCGGGTTTCTTTAAAAACTGTTCTAGATAGATTTGGGCACAAACTCAGTTTGAAGAACGAGACTTTAATTCCCATCTACGCCACGATGGACATTTTTAAACAAAAATCTTTAATCTTTTTTTTTCTTCTGCACAGCCTTTCTAATACTATCTGTTTAGGGCAACTCAAAAAACAAAGGATTAACAAGTTTGTGTTGGCTAAAGATTAAATCCAAACCTGTTTTTAAATACAGTTTTTCAATTTTCTCCGAGTTGTTATGATCAGGACCATGACAGGATCAAGATTTAGCGGGGCAGACACCCTAAAATCCAATAAGAACGCCTCCATATTTGTTTGGGTGCTGGTGGACATGTTAAAGAAGCTGCTATGACTTGTTTCCGAAAAGCTCCTGTCCACATGGAGACACCAGGAAGAGAGTTTTTTAAAACCTCAGGTTTGCAAAGTGATTTAAGAATATAATTTTTGTCATAACAAAACTTTGTGTGTACACAGGAAGTGCAAACACAGGAAAAATGATCAGTTTTTTAAAATGTTCATGTTCAAGCTAACGACTAATCTGCCTCAGGCTAAGATGTAAATGCTGCTGAGTTAAAACATCTGCACTCTCAATCATTTCATCACCGTTCATGCAAACACTATTTTATAAACCTTATATACTATTTTCAGTGTCATATTACAATTTATTATCACAGAAATATCATTAATTCCAGTGGGGAGTGCTGCAAACTGCAACAGAAATGCTACAGCTAGCTAGCAGGCCTAGTCAACGTTTTTCTAAAATAGGTCACATGTGGTGGAACAACATTGTGTACAAAGTACAAATACGCTAAACTAAAAATACACTAAGCACTAATAGTACAGAAACGATACGCCGAGCAACAGCAGCACGAACATGAGTCTGTGTGAGCAGATGAGTACGAATGAACACATGAAACAGATCAGCAGCATGAGATCAGCAGCATGGATAATCAGCAGCATATATCAACAATCAAAGTGGCATTACAGTGATGTTCAGTGATTATCCTGGTTAGATGTTAGTGAGTCTAACAGCTTCAGGGTAGAAGCTGTTCCTCAGTAGCATGGCAAAAAGTGTATTTGTGTAACACATTTTTACAAATACAAAAAAGCATTTGTGTAATGTAAAACTAAAGGTGATGTAATGGGTTATAAAATGGCATTTATGTGTACTACTGTGAAATGTTTGAGACTGTAGTTGTTTTAGCTTTTGGCTCCACTCAGATTAGCTGCTAGCTTCTTAAACTGTTCAGAACTAACAAATGTTCATCTTAAAACTGAGATGATTTCAAACCTGGCTGCAGCAAAGATCTCATTTGTTCCTAAACTTTCTACAGAACCCCACTTCCCAAAATAACTTATTCAGCATCAACACATCAATCTGAGCCTCTTGGTAAAGAAAATATAATGAACGGTGTTTCAAAGTACATTTGAGTAATCAACACATTGGTGCGTGATGTGTAAAATGATGGGTTTAAGTACAGACTGTGCCCAGGCCCTACAGTGACCCACCATATGTCCCATCAGTGGACACATGGACAGACCTTCCTCCTGAGTCACAGCCTCAAGAAACGAGCTCAACATCTGTCATCTCTTTCACGCAGCCCCTCTCCTGTAGCCTCCACGCATGACCAGAGTCACATGTGAACTCCCCCCTGAATCACCTCCAACCAGCCCTTCTGTGCTTATCACCTAAAGGACAAATATTAAAAATAGTCATCCAATTGACTGGGTTACATAACAGCTCTGACCACAGAGCCTCCCATCACATCCCCCTCTCCTCCCTGCAATAATCAGGCCTCCTACGGAGCGAGTCGTGATAAATCTCCTGCACCCAGCCCCGTTGGTGTGTCCCACTCAGGTGCAGCGCTCCATGTCTTCATCACACAGGAACATCTGTAACAGACCCTGGATATGCAGATCAGTTAATTCAGCTGCAGTTGCTCTCCCTGTAAATGCATCTGCAGCACTTTCCAAAGACTGAGTGGGGAATAAGTGCTTACTCTGGGGCTTTCCCCCCTCTTTTGGTGGTGGTGGTTAGGGGAGGTAGTGCCTCTGTCCATGGTAAAGCCAAGGATAAGATTTGAGCAGTGGAATGGGTCAAGCAGAACTACTTGGTGACTGATCCTGATCGGTTATGGAGTAATTAATTTAATTGTGCTTTTCATCTCGACTTAGCTGCGTCTGCTCCTGCTGATTTAAGCTTCTCTGCAGCTCACCTGCAGCAAACATTCCTTTAACGTTTTCAGAACAGCTGAGAGCGCAGGAAAAATACACGAGTGCATTAAGGCCAGAAACCTTCAGAAAATCAAGACAGATGAAACGGCACTGAGTTTAGCTTTCACGCTGCATCAGACCTGCAAGGGAACGTCTCTCTTTGTGTATAATGTGTATTTTCCCACCAGAGGGAGGAAACAAGCAATGTGCTCATGCATATCTTAGTATAAATGCAAACACAGAGCAAAAAAATATTAAAGTGTCACTGACATGCTTGTTTTACTATTCATAAAATTGTATATATCTTTTATCATTTAAATATGTTCATTTTTGCAAACAAAATGATAAATCAATTTAATTTAGCTTTAAAAGTGATTTTAAACTTCGCCCCGTGTTTATTTGTGGGAAATCCGATTACACACGAGCGCACCATCTGTGACGTAGTGAGAGGCAGAGCTCTGGGGCCTCATGTATCAACGGTGCGTATGCACAAAAACCTTGCGTACGCCATTTTCCACGCAAAACTCCGTATGTATCAAAACAGAACTGAACGTGGAAATGTGCGCAGCCCCACGGCAACTCCAAGGCTGGCGTACGCACGTTTCTGTGGTTTTGGTTCCATTGGCGACACTTACAGGTGATTCTGAGAAACTGTTCATGATGTGAAAATAATTATTATTCCCACCAAACACACATGATTAACAATTATTACATCCACATGGACGCAATTAGATGAGTGGATACAAAAGCATGCGCAAAATAGTGGCAACAATATTGACAACAATGGCCTTATGAGGTGCGGTTCGTTTAAATAAGAAGTTGACCAAGCTATACTAACATGCCTAGATAGGTCACTGGGAAGCGCGTTCGCCTTCCGTCCCAAACCTCATGAGTTCAATTCCCGCATGGTACAACGTTTTTTTTTTTTTTTTATTCATTCCAGATTTAAAAAACACAAGAAAACTATTTAAAAAACAACAAGAAATCTTCTGCTTCCTTTCATTTCATGTATTGTTTTATTTCTTGTTGTTTTTTTTAAATAGTTTTCTTGTGTTCTTTAAATCTGGAATGAATAAAAAAAAAAAACATTGTACCATGTGGGAATTGAACTCATGAGGTTTGGGACGGAAGGCAAACGCGCTTCCCAGTGACCTATCTAGGCATGTTAGTATAGCTTGGTCAACTTCTCGTTTAAAAGTGGGTGGTTCGTTCGAACCCCCCGAACCCCCCTTGCCTACGCGTGCCAAACAAAACCTTTTTCCGTGCCTCTACCTCACTCAGAAGTGTCTCCAGTTCACAGTCCGTGAAGTTCCTCTTTTTTCCACGTTTCGACATGATTTGCAATAGAGCAATGACGACATTCCTCTGGTGCAGGGCATATTTAAATGAATTTGCATATTTATATGGAGGCGTGTCAAAGGCGGAGTCGGCCACTCTCTCATGTGCGCTCAATTCCACGTTGATTGTGATGTACAAAAGCAATGTGCGTGGATTCCGGCGTACGCACAGTTTGATACATCTGGATTTTTTTGTGCGTACGCCGTTTTCTGGATTTGACCGTACGTCACTTTTCAGTAAGAAGTCCACGCAAGTCTTTGTACATGAGGCCCCTGGTCTCTTTAATAGCGGACAATTTAAAACCCGACGAATTTATCAATCTATGTGAAGATTTGAGCTATTTGTCTTCATTTTGGGAAGCAGAAAATAGTTTGGGTGATGGAACAAGAAACAACAGGATCTAATTTAGGTCTGATGCTGTATGAGACTTACCTTCATGTTGAGCAGCTCACACACACGCACTGACAAGCCCAGAGCTCTGCCCGATTTTACGTCACAGATGATGCATTCGCGTGTAATCGGATTTCCCATGAATGAACACGGCGCAAAGTTTAAAATCACTTTTAAAGCAAAATTAAATTGATTTATCATTTTGTTTGCAAAAACGAACATATTTAAATGATAAAATATATATATTTTGAGCAATTTCATAAATAGTAAAAAAAAAATCGTGTCAGTGACACTTTAATTCCCAAGCAAAACCGAGAGTTTACTGTTTCGTTTCATTGATGCCTGAAGTACCGGTTTAGGGAAAACAATTAAAGTACAAGCCATAAAATATAAGCCTAACGTACCTTGCCGTGCATGCCATCTGCTAACTTTCGTGCCATAGTTTTAAATAAAAAACATTTTAGATGACGTCCATTATAGCTGTTCAGATCAAACCTTATGAACGCCATTCTGCACAATTTCATGTGATGTTATGATATTTTCTGTAGCTGTTAGCGCTCAGCGTAAATACTGAGAATCCCTCCTAGCTACTGCTACACCAAACTTTAGCTCAATGTCTGTAACTCTGACTAAATTTCATCCATTTTTGTGTTGGCTAATGTCGATTAGCTGTGGTGGCCATCTTGAATTTTGATAACTATGCACATCCAGTGACTCCATTCTGAGAGTATCAGTTAAATCGGCCAAACAAACGTGCACAAAAGCATAGAGACACAGGCCTAAATACCATCACCCTTTCCCCCATGGGCAATAAAAATGGAATGAGATGGAGCCATGTATCTTCCATCCATCTCTTTTCCTTACCAGTTTTTCCTTTCCGGGTCACAGGGAGCTGGTGCCTATCTCCAGCAGTCACCGTGCAAGAGGCGAGGTACACCCTGGACAAGTGGCAAGTCCATCACAGGGTCATGTATCTACCCTCAGCAGTAAAAAATAAAACTAAAAGGACTAAAATGAAATACTGTAAATGCAGCAGCTTTGAAATGGGATGAAGGGTTGTCGATAAGCACCGAAAAATAACTCCAGCGGTACAACAAAAGGCAACGAGTGCACCGAAGACTGTTATTAACCCCCCTCTCTTCATCTCTGCTGTGCTTTCTGCAGCCTTAGCACTAAAATCTGATTCAAGCTTTCTGTGAACAAGAGCAACGCTTGCCAACGCAAATGACAGCGGGAGTGGGCCGGGCGCCAGAGTCCTCCCCGGACCATCAAGAGAGAAAAGCAATCAAAAGAAGCAATCGATATAAACAAAGTCTTAACTACTATTGATCATTTAGCTCCACGCTGATGAGCAATGATGGCTGTGGACCTAAATTCATACACTCAGTTGATTAATATATTTGCTCATCTGCTGAAACAACCAATCAGATGAGATTTTTGGTTTTTATTTTATTTTTATGTAACAGCCAGATTATCCAGGAGCTCACTAGCGGTGTTGTGTCGGTGGTGACGTTTTAGTCGGATGCGATGGAAACTGCTCCTCAGCTCAGCATCCTGCAGTCTCATCACTCACAGTAAGGCGGACTGTTACTTCCATCAGCTGCATTCGCGTTTGAGCAAGTCAGCAAGTTTTTCTCCAGCACAGCCTGCACAACATGTGTATATAT
>JBBPBX010003729.1:33232-64386 GCA_038048925.1 Garcialebias charrua
ATATTATACAGATGAACAACAATATTTTTAGAGCAAAATTATTTGGAAAAATATAGAACTAGGCTATTTGAATTGAACACACTGCTCGCTTCAGCTATAGATGACAGCAGGTGTGGAGACGTGCGCATTCGGTGATCAGCTCATCCATCCATCCATCCGTCCGTCCGTCTGTCCATCCATCCATTAGTTTTACCCACTTATTCCTGTTCGAGTAGTGGGGGTCGCTGGTGTCCATGTCCATCCATAACTGTGCGAAAGGTGAGGTACACCCTGGACAGGTCACAAGTCCATTTCAACCAGTGGACGTGCACAGCCTGTGACCTGGTTGTCCATCCGAGCTTAACGCAAATTTTGTTTAGCCTTTTTAAGCCGGCTGGTCGGACCTGCCTCCTCCTCTACAAGTAGATTAACACAATTTTATATTGTGCATTCTTATTTTGTTTTATTTGTGCTGTATGATTCGTAAAACCGCATCAAAGCCCGAGACTGGACTGGCCTACACATTAAAGAGGAACTTACCCCACTGTGAAATGATAGCTCCGCCCCAAGACAAGATTTAAAAAAATGCAAAGTGGGTGTGCCAAGAGACACCACCTAAAGGAGGGGGAGGTGGTGGGGGGTTAGAGCGAGGAGGTGTGGCCAGGACGAGATACCGTGACATGCAGCTAGCATTAGCATAATTTATGCTATGTTGCTATTGCTAATCCAACTCCTGATCTCTGCAGGGGAGTGGCTCTGCTTGAACCACTTTTATACTCACACAGCAGAGGATGTGACGACAGAGTGTACAAGACATGTCAGAGTGAACAGTTGTTGACCAATATGTAAATTAGGCTGCAGTACCACAGTTCAACCCATAGGATTAGTGTAAACACGTTTTTAGCCCAAATATTGCAGATTTGAACAAATACGCACAAAAACATGAAAAGTAACACAGATATAGTGCTATACAACATTTTACACACATTCTAGGGAGTTTATCAGATTAAAAAAGTTAATTTTGGGGCAAGTTCCTCTTCACATACATTATTATGGCCTGGCCCTGTTCCGAATCCATGTCGGGCTGGGCCGGGCTCTGGGTTTGCGTTAGAAATGACAACTCGAGAGCAAAGTATCTATACTGCAAAATAATGCTTAAACTACAATCATCACCTAGCACTTTGAGATTTTTATTAATGAAAAGTGCGGTATAAATTGAATTTATTATTATTATTATTATCCCTAAGTGGCTAGTATTACTACTGTAAACACCGGTGTATAATACGCACTTTTATTGCTCATTTGAATGTCCTGCGTATTATACACCGAAGCGTATTATCTACAGATTTTTTCCCATATTTTTAGACCCATTTTTGGCTCTGATTCGCTTTTTCATTTTGGCCTAAAAATGGTGCAGTACCAGTTTCGGCCGCTATGGGCGCTAATGCACCCTGTAGTCTGTTTACCTGCAGACTGTACCTGGAGGCGTATCCTGGCGCCATCTAGTGGCCATAAAAAAGACTGTCACGGCAGCGCGTATTATACACCGAAGCGTATTATCTACCGATTTATCTGATTTATTTCCAAATATTGGCCAAAGCGTATTATACTTTGGAGCGTATTATACACCGGTGTTTACGGTATTCAGTTTGCATGCATTCATGTTTTATTTTTATGTTTTGTGTCAATCCACCAGACTGCTGGTGAAGATTCTCAGTCATCCAGGACATGATAAAATCAAAAAACGTTCAATACAGAAACAACTGGACTTTATTTGTAACAGAAGACGTTTCGCTCGTCATCCGAGGAACTTTCTCAATTCAAAGAGCAGAGAGTGGGGTTCAGGTTTTAAAGGCTGAGATAAGATACACACATACCTGTGTAGATTGAGGTGTGATTTGTCAATCTACATAGGTATGTGTGTCTTATCTCAGCCTTTAAAACCTGAACCCCAAATAAAGTCCAGTTAATTAATCCACCAGACTGTTGCTGGTTTTGATGCCCATAAATTGGCTTATCACAATCAGTGTTGGCATTTCAATATTAAACGATAATTTCCCACATCGCAAGACTTTCTATTATCGTTCAGACCCAGTTTTAAGGTTTTGTTTTGTTTTTCAGAGCTGCAAAGAAAAGTTAGCTGTTTAAAAAAACATCTCTTTCATAAACCCCAGTCTTTTGCAGATATTGCTTTAAGCACATGCGTCTGAAGACGAGCGCATAAGTTTGCTCATATGGGACAAAATGAAACTGTAAGACAAGTAATTAAAAATTGGAGCTTTATCATCCTGTGGAGATTCTTCTGCTGCTTCTGCCAGTGGAGGTACTAACTGTATCAGCAGAGAAATCAAATCAGAACACTGCCATGTTGTTTCAGAGCATAATTTGTTATCCATTGTCAGAAAATTTGGTTAGAAGCATTGGTCTTGGGTTTTTGAGCAGAACAATGACCCGAAGCACACATCCTGCAGAAGAAAAGAACGTTTGAAAAGGGCAGCAACATATCCTGATGTAAATTCTGTTGGAAACTCTTGAAAAGAAACGTTCCATTGTGAACAGACATCTTGCAAAAATGCAGCAAAACAGTTTGAGATTTTTGACCATTGGCTGCGTTCCCTTCAGACAACCGAGATGTGTTGCATAAATCATACATTTTTCAGATAATGTCTTTAGATGGTGAACTTTTGGGGTAAATGTATCAAGTTGAACAGAAAATACTTTAAATAAGCTTTACAACTTCCTGTTTTCTAATCCCTCCCAGTGATGCACTGAACAAATGTCAACTGGTTCAAGAAATTCTTTACTTCTGCTCACACAGATTAAATTTATGGACGTAAATAGCAATTTATAGAAGTTTTAATTCATAATTTTTGTGTTTCTGCTTTGTGTTTGGGCAGAATGAGTTATAATTGAACTTTCTGGAGATGTCTTGTCCATTTTCTCTTTCCTTTGGCACCAGTGGGTAGATGTGCCCACAGCCATGACCAGCGGTAAAAGTGAAACGTATTACTTTTCACCAAATTAGCATTAGGACAATTCCATCAATTGCAGTGTTCTGATAAATGCTGAGGTTTCTTGCACTTTCTGTGGGGTTGCCTGGCAACAAATGCGGTTTTTCTCAGCAGGGTCAGTGACATAAACAGAAATGTATTTAAAAGAACAAAGTTGAGTACTTCTGATTTGTGTTAGATACCATAGTTAGATGTAACTAAATTGTGGATGGGTCAGAAACCCTTGTTTTGGAAACTTTATATTAACCACTTTTTTTTTAAAGATATATTTTTTCCTACTACAGAACAAAAGTGTGAATACAATCAACTATAGTATTCAAGTAAAACATCACTGTTTTCGGTTTGTTATTGTCTCACTTCAGATTCAGATTCTGTTTATTATCGCCATTGTCAATGAACAGGATTCACAGACTAGGAATTTGCTTCGGCATAACGGTGCATAAAATATAGAAACATAAAACATAAAAAGCATAAACCATAAAACATCAATACAATCAATACAATATTCAGTGAACAAAACCTACTAAGAAACAGTGCAACAGTGCACTTGCTAAGATTATCACAAAATATTTACTTTGTTACATTTGAAATGAAATGACGGCTTCGGAACATAACTGGATAAACTGATTGTTTATGCAGTGCTGAATTTTTAAGTGTAAAAGAAGCAACACATTACCTTACATCTATAAGAAACAACTTTATCTAAAAGCTGAAAGAAGCTAAATACTGAAAAAAATACCTAAATTAGCTAAATGCTAGGTAAACACTAAAGATGGCTAAAAGCTTGCTCATATTTAAATGGAGCAAAAGTCTTGCCAAACACTTAATTCTTGCAAATAGCTTCCTAAAAATAATAACATGCAAGCTAAAAGCCTTTCACACAATGACACCAGCATTCCCTAAAATCACTGTAATGCAACTTTAATTGGAGATTTGACACTTTATCCATGCTGCTGATTATCCATGTTGTTGATTATCCATGCTGTTGATTTCTTACCCATAAGTAGGCCTGTTGCGATAAACAATAAATCGATTATGATAAATGAAAATTATAGACATTTTCATTTATCGGCTTTATCATTTCTTTGTGTCTCTCTCTTTCTACTGAAGACATTGGATGACAAAAGGCTCAACTCTGGTGCTCTGCACTGACCCCTCCCTTTCACTTTTCTCTTTAACTGTCCAAAATTGCATTTTTGGATCGTTAAAACCATCTAAGCTGAGAAGCTGAGCTACGAGCTAAGCTAACAGGCCGGCCTTGGGGGGGAAAAGGAAGAAGAGACAGCCCATGTCACGTCAAGGTGCCTCCCTCCCATTTTTCTAAAAGAGACACACTGCCCGCTCCTTCACTATCCATCCTTCAATTCAAACAGTCTTATACTGTCATCCGGTGGTCAAAAAAAGGTACTCAACTCAAAACAAATTAACCAACATTTCTTCTTAAATTTGACAATAATTACAATTTTTTCTCAAATTTCAAACAATATTATCGTTTATTGCAATAATTTCTGAGACAATTAATCGCCCAGCAAAATTTGTTATTGTGGCAGGCCTACCCATAAGCTGCTATATTCATACCCATCTGCTCACAACAGACTCATGTTCAGGCTGTTGTTTAATACAATTATATTATTACTGTTTAGCATGTACATTTTTGTATACTGTTTTTTTTATTATATAATTTATATTATTGCTATTTTGGGGTTTAATTGGGACCTTGAGCACACAATTTTGTTCCACTTCATGTACTACATGTGATATGAATGACAAGAAAGAACCTTGAACCTTAAATGAATGCAAATCATCCACTGCCTTGATGTTAAAATGCTCAAGGATCTCACACAATCTGTTAGCTCTTAAAAAAATACATATTTGGGACTTTTAGCTACTAGCACACCAAATTTGAGCTTGGTATCCGTAAAGTTGATTGCAAGCTATAGCCATTTTTGTCATTAATTGTGTTGGCCATCTTGAATCTGGTTGACTCTAGAGGTAATCAGTTGTAGAATAGACAGCCAAAGATATTTTAGGAGAATTTCATTCAAAACCATCCATTGGATCATGAGATATTTTGCTAACAGATAAACAAAATTGCATTCACCCAGACAAACATGTCAAATACAATATATTGTGTACAACCAAAGACAAACAGGTAGATCAGAATTGCTTCCATTACTATATTTGATATCCAGCCAGGTGAATGACAGATAGATGGATATTATTGATCCCACGAGGATTTCTTTCTCTCACCCACAGAAGCGGTTCATATAAACAAGGACTGTAGAGTTTTTGACAAGAATTACGTCAGATTTCATCAGCATGTGTCTCAGGTTTGGAGGTCGTCTCTAAATTCAATCTGAAGAAGTGGATCAGAGCTCAGGATGTGCTGTTCGAGTGTTTTGGGTAACAATGGGACTTTTTATTCCTGGGGTTTTTCGTATTTTCTTTATTTTCTTTATACGCCATGACTTTTTTTACTTCAACAGAAATAAATGCGTCTGGGGCTGCTTTCATCCCATTTTGATGATACTGTTTCCCTTGCATCTAAATTATAGTTTATCAGCTTGTCTTTCATTGTCACTTGTAGCATTCCAATTCTTGTGCTTTTCTGTTTCTTTGAATTTTAAACAATGTTTATCTTTATGTAGAACTCTTGTGGAAATTATGCTGTCCTGTTCAACCTTTTGACCTCCTTGCCGAAAATCTGAGTTGAATCAAGTCCTTGCCAATTACAGAATAATTTTAGCAACATACGGTGTCTGTGCAGGATTTTTTTTCTCCCTTTTTTGCCAGGGTATGTTTCCTTCCCTGTCCTTCTACAAATCTGTCCGTCCGTCCGTCCGTCCATCCACCCATCCACCATCCATTATCTTCCACTTGTTCTGAATTTGTGTCTCGGGGGCAGTAGCTTGAACTGGGAGGCCCAGACATCTCTTTCCACAGTCACCGCTTCAGCTCTTCTGGGAGGATTCAGGCCTTCCCAGGCCAACTGAGAGATGTAGTTTCTCCAGCGTGTCCTTGGTCTTCCCCACGGTCTTCTACCTACTTGTCAGAATGCCCGACAAACCTCCCTAGGGAGGCACCCAGGAAACTACCTTACCAGACGCCCAAACCATCTCAACTAGCTCCTTTTGATGGATCGCAAATTACGTCGGATCACGCCGAATACACAAAAAATAACCCGACCGGGGTGTTTACATGACGCACTTTTGATCCGATCGGCCGTTTGATCCGATTACTTATGTCCATGTAAACATAGCTATTCTCATGCTTCATTTTTCCCTCACTCATGAACAAAACCTGGAGATACTTGAACTCCTCCACTTGAGGCAGAACCTCACCCTCAAACTGAAGAGAGTAACCCACCCTTTTCCAACTGAGGACCATGGCCTCAGATCTGTAGGTGTTGATTCTCATCCCAGCCGCTTCACACTCGGCTGCTCGTGAGAGCTAGAGATCACGGCACGATGGCGCCAACCAGACCGCATCATCTACAAATAGCAGAAGGAATCCTGAGGCCACCAAACTGGACTCCCTCCGCCGCCTGGCTGCACAGAGAAATTCTGTCCATAAAAGTTATGAACTGAATCAGTGAAAACGAGCAACCCTGGCGGAGTCCAACTCCCACCCTGAAGATGTCCGACTTACTACCGGCAATGCAAACCAAACTCTTGCACCGCTTGTATAGGGACTGAATAGCCTGTAAGAACGGTCCCCCAGTCTCATACTCATGGAGCACCCCCAACAGTGTACCCTGAGGAACACAGTCAAAAGCATTCTCCAAGTCCACAAAACACATGTAGACTGGATGGGCAAACTCTCATGACCCCTTGAGGACCCTGGTGAGGGTAAAGAGCTGATCCAGTGTTCCACAGCCAGGATGGAATCTGCATTGTTCCTCCTGGATGTGAGGTTCAACCTTGTGTTGAATAAAATACATTTAACACATGGAAGACTCAAATTTATATATATATATTTTTTTAAATAATGTCTCATAAATTTGTATTTTGCCAAATATTTCTATAGACGCCACTAATACTGTATATATTATCAATAAAATAAAATAACAATGGCACATCTAACAAGTTATATACAGTCAAGTTACTGTATATACATTTAAAGTAAGAGAACAAATAAATAAAAATATAAAGCTCTGTACTAAAAGCAATTGATGTACTAGGGTCAAAGTGGGATGTTTTGTTTTCTTAGTCAAATTAAAAAAAAATCACAGTTTATGTAAGTCACCTTCGTGAGCACTTCCGCTCCTTGAGATATGCTTTTACATACTTCCATCACAGCTCAGACTTAACCTTGAACTGAAGTTTTGTTTCTTCCTGACGTGCACTCGGTAATCCGGCCAACGTAAGTCACTTTAAAGAATGGAAATCAGCTCTTTTAAACTCTTACATCACTATTAGACCTAGTTTTTTATCCTTAATTCACATCGCCACACACACCTACACAAGATCTAAAAAGATTTAGAACAAGCACTTTTTTAATGTTAAAACTAAATTGTTTTTCTCCTTCAAGTCTTTCCAGGGCAGAATATTTCTTAAGCACTTCCTGTTTTTCTGTTTGTGGTTTCAGAAGAAGCAGGCCTCCAGTGTGGACCGGATCACTCTGTACGGGCTCATGGTGAAGCCCATTCAGCGATTTCCGCAGTTCATTTTGCTGTTGCAGGTAAAAATAACCGTGTGAATGTTTATGAAGCATTCACACTATTGTCAACCATTTTTCTTCTGTACATTTTTCGACATCTTTCTCGGTCCACAATATTTTGTGCTATTTCATCACATCATAAATCAAAACGTTTGGCTCATTCAGGAGAAGGATGCTATGACTTTAGGTATTGGCGCAACTTTAGCTTTTTGAAGTAGTTAGCCTTTTCTGCCAATTTGTTTCCTCATAGAAAAATAATTGAGCTTATTTTACATCCTTCAAATCTTTAGCTCTGTTTACAACCTTTTCCTGCTCCTTTCACATTTTGTTCTGGTTCAGCTTCTTTCAGCTTCATTGTACAAATTTAAACGTGTTTTTGGCTACTTTCTGCTAATTTCAGCTGTTCTTTCAGCTTTTTTGGGATCCTTTTCGATTCTTTCTGCTAACTACAGCATTGTTGTGCTTCTTCTAGCTTCTTTCTGATCATTTCAGCTTGTTATGCTCCTTTCAGCTTGTTATGCTCCTTTCAGCTTATTTCTGCAAGTTTCAGGTATTTATGCTACTATTTAGCTGTTTTATGTAAATTTTAGCTTTTTATGCTAATTCCTCATTTTTTGCACTCCAACCTTTTTCAGACCAATTTAGCTAAATGTACTTTGTCTTCTTGCCTCTGGGAATTTAAGCATTTTTCTGCTTTTATTTTTTTTATTTTTAGCTACTATTCAGCTTTTTTTAATTATTATTATTTTTCTCACAAGTCAACTTTTTTTTCAGATAATTTCAAAAATGTTGTGCTCATTTCTGCTTCTTTATTCCTAATTAGGCACAATTGTGCTCTCTCAATTTCCTTCAAGTAATTTAAGTTCCTTTCTGCTTTTTTTAGCTACTATTTAGCTGTTATTTTTTTTAAATAATTTCAGCTTTTTCCAGATAATTTCCACTTTCTTGTGCTCATTTCTGCTTCTTTTAGTCTAATTGGGCACTATTGTGTTTGCTCCACTTTTTTCTGGTAATTTAAGCTTCTTTCTGCCTTTTCAGCTACTTTTCAGCTGTTTTTTTTGTGTGCTAATTTCAGATTTTCTTTTAGCTAATTTATTATGTTTTGTGCTCATTTCAGCTTACCAGTATTTAAACCAAATTCAGCAAATATGTGTTATTTCTTCTTTCTTCTGCTAACTACTGCTTGTTCTTTCATTTCAGCTATACATTTCAGCATGTTTTTAGCTAATTTCAGCTTTTTTTCAGCAAGTTCTTCAGCAACAAGCATTCACATGGCATTTTCACAAGAAATGCAATTTTTCTAGTTTAATTTGGTTTCTTTTCAAGCAATTATTTTTCAAAGGCCTTTCTTACTTTTCAAATGTGAACAAGCAGAATCAAAAAATATCAGCTAATGTAAAAACTGCGACTTGATTTGGGTGTTAATCTTCCTCGGTTACATATACAGGTGACCCGAACGAGTTCGGGAGATGAGAACGGTTCGCAGCTCGATTCTGCCGTAGCTAGGGGGTGAATTTATTTATTTATTTTTTTAATTATCATGCTAACGGAGCACGCGCACACATTTAAGCATGTACAGTAGTGTACTGTAATGTTAAACATTGCTATTCACATTTACAGAATAAATAAAAATATATTTTCTTACTTTGAGATGGTCAAAGCCGACATCTTAGGTTGCCATGCGTTGATTGTTTTCGGGCCGAGCAGCGCGGGGGCCGGCGAGCCACCGCAGCTGCTCCAGACCTGTGTTAGCTAGCTGGCTAGCTTCTGCTAGCCAAGCCATGAGCTGGTGTTGGAGCGGCGGCGCGATCAATCTGCAGCTGCTGCTCCAGCCTGAGACGTCCACAGAGCTCACAGAGCGATTCCAGCTAGTAATTAATCCATATGATGCGATCCTGGTCACCAGTGTTCAAAAGGCCGGCTCCCGTGTTAGCTCCCGTGTTAGCTTCTGGAGCTAGCCAGGCCGGAGGTGTAGCCAGGCCGGCCGGAGGTGTTCGCGCGGCGGCCTGGCACGATCGGCGATAAATCCGCTGCTGCCTGAGACATCCACAAAGTTCACAGAGACGTTTCCAGCTCGTAATTAATCCATATGAAGCCATCCTGGTCACCAGTCTTCGGCCGGCTCCCGGCAGCTAACCTAAAATGGCGTCCGGTGTTCTACATTAATTTGTGACCGGAGACCCCAGTGACTGAACCTAAAATGGCGTCCGGTGTTCTACATTAATTTGTGACCGTGTAAACTGAAGACCTACTTCCTGCTGCCCAAGATTGCTCAAAAATGATCAGAAATGATCTTTTTTATCATAATTATTATTTATAAAGCCTTTAAAACAACCACAGCTGCAACAAAGTGATGTACACATGAAATTAAGAACATTTAAACACAAAAAAAAAAAAATTTTTTTTTTTTAATACAGTAATTTCATATTTTTATTAAATATGATACGTTCGTAGGTCCCGTTGTTCGTAGGTCGATGGAGTCGTAAGTAGGGGGTTTGCTGTATAGAGCTTAAGGGTAACTGGTATCAAAAGTTATTTTTGTGCATTTTTATCCTGACTTCTGTTTCCTTTTCTCTTTTTTGTTTTTTTTTTGGGTGAGAAAGGTTTGGATTTGAGCTCGACTTGCTGTGTATGCAGTAGCTCATTTCATCCCTCAGTAGGCATTGATTATCCATGAATTCAAAAGATAAGTTATGAATACGAATCAGGCATTTTCTTCCAGCCCAAACTTGATACTCCAAGGAGGAAGTGCATCTACTGTATGTAATCAGACATTACAGGAGGAGTAAAATCTGCAGGCAACAAGCTACATTTGAGAAGCTTATCAAAAGAACAAGTATTTCACAGGGTCATATTTTCAGGACAAATATAGACATGCAACTGGACTCACCTTTATTCATTTAAAGCTGCACACTTTACAAAACAAGTGACGCACAAACTATTAAACTGCATCTGAACCAAATCTGAACTTTTTTAAAATGAAGACAACGTTTTCAACGTATTTTGATGGAATTCATAAAGCTGGCAAATATGGAGGAAATGATGAAATCATAAAGAAAGAGGCCTTTTTTTATTAATAAGTAACAACCAGAGGACTCAGTTCTTCCAGTGCATATCAGTCAAAGTCAAAGTCAACTTTATTGTCAGAACTGCAATATGTACAGGACATACACAGGATTGAAATTGCGTTTCTCTCAGTCCATCGGTGCAACAGTAACCATTTGAACACTAAAATACTAAAACATTTAATAAACATAAGCATAAAACATGATTGGGTATAAAAAGAGCTTCTCAGAGTGTCAGTGTCTCTCAGAGGCCAAGATGTAAAGAGGATCACCAATTCCACCATTGTTGCACAGAAAGATAGTGCAGCAATACCAGAATGGTGTTACCCAGCGTAAAATAGCAAAGACTTTTAAGTTATCATCATCAACCGTGCATAACATCATCAAAAGATTCAGAGAATCTGGAACAATCGCTGTGCGTAAGGGTCAAGGCCGTAAAACTCTACTGGATGCTCGTGATCTCTTAAACATCACTGCACCTCAAACAGGAATGCCACTGTCAAGGAAATAACAGAATGGGCTCAGAAATACTTCCAGAAAGCATTGTCAGTGAACACAATCCACCGTGCCATCTGCTGTTGCCAGCTGAAACTCTACAGTGCAAAGAGGAAGCCATTTCTAAGCAAGCTCAGACGTTTGCACTGGGCCAGGGGTCATTTAAAATGGAGTGTGGCAAAATGGAAGACTGTTCTGTGGTCAGATGAGTCACAATTTGAAGTTCTTTATGGAACACTGGGACGCCATGTCATCCGGACCAGAGAGGACAAGGATAGCCCAAGTTGTTATCAACGCTCCGTTCAGAAGCCTGCATCACTGATGGTATGGGGTTGCATGAGCGCTTGTGGCATGGGCAGCTTGCATGTCTGGAAAGGCACCATTAATGCAGAGAACTATGTTCAGGTTCTAGAACAACATATGCTCCATCTAGACGTCATCTCTTTCAGGGAAGACCCTGCATTTTTCAACAAGATAATGCCAGACCACATTCTGCAGCAATCACAACATCATGGCTACGTAGGAGAAGGATCCGGTACTGAAATGTCCAGCCTGCAGTCCAGATCTTTCACCTATAGAGAACATTTGGTGCATCATAAAGAGGAAGGTGTGACAAAGAAGGCCCAAGATGATTGAACAGTTAGAGGCCTGTATTAGACATGAATGGGAGAGCATTCCTATTTCTAAACTTGAGAAACTGGTCTCCTCTGTCCCCAGACGTCTGTTGAGTGTTGTAAGAAGAAGGGGGGATGCCACACAGTGGTAAAAATGGACTTGTCCCAACTTTTTTGGGATTTGTTGATGCCATGAAATTTTGAAACAACATATTTTTCCCTTAAAATGATACATTCTCTCAGTTTAAACTTTTGATCTGTGATTTGTGTTCTATTCTGAATAAAATATTAGATGTTGGCACCTCCACATCATTGCATTCAGTTTTTATTCACAATTTGATTAGTGAGTTTAGCCTACAGTTTGAGGATTACTGTATATTAATATCTGTCTAGTGTTGTATGAGATATTGTGCTAACATACAAACGGAACTGACTTCAAGTTATAGACATTCTTGTTGTTTAAACTGTGGCTTTAGCAGCCATCTTAATTTGAGTTGAGTTCAAAAGCTAATCAGTTGTAGAGCTCAACCCAGTGATGACTTTCTGAATGTTTCATTAAAAGTCATTGAGTGGTTCACGAGATATTTTGCTAACAGACAATGTTGATTCTAATAAGTAATGGCAGCGTTTTGAACATAGATCTCGAACAGTCAGTTAGTGCTCAGAGTACAAGTTAGGGACTACTCTCAGCTACTAACACACCAAAACTTAGATCATAATTTGCACAATTGACTGAGTTTTTTGTGTGAATGTTTATGAATCATTCATTCTTATCGTGATCTGTTTCTTTTGAATGTTTTTTTGGCATCTTTCTCCAGTTCCACAGTTTTTGTGCTATTTCAATAAATCAAAATGTTCAGCTCTTTCAGGACTATCCTACAGTGACTTTTGGTATTGGTGCAACTTAGTAGCTTTTTGAAATATTTAGCCTTTTCTGACTTATTTTTCTCATAGACAACAAAATCAGCCCATTTTGCATCCTTCACATCTTTAGACGCGTTTACTGTCTTACACCTTTACCTGTTACTGCTCCTTTCACGTTCTGTTCTGCTTCAGCTTCTTTCAGCTTCCTTGTTCAAATTTAAACTCTTTTTTTTCTGCAACTACAACTGCTTCTTTAAGCTTATTTTAGCACGTTTCAACTTTTTCAGCTCTTTCAGCTACTATTTAGCTGTTTTTATGCTACTTTAGCCTTTTCAGCTAATTTCATATTGCTTGCAATCATTTAAACTTTTTTCAGCCTAATCCAGCAAAAAATGTGCACTGTCCACTTCCTTCTTGTAATTTAAGCTTCTTTCTGTTGTTTAGCTTCTTTTCAGCTGATTTTTTTTTCTAATTTCAGCTTTTTTCAGATAATTTCCACTTTTTGTGCTAATTTCTGCTGCTTTCAGCCTATTTATGCAGACATGTTCTTTCTGCTTTCTTCTGCTAATTTAAGCTTGTTATACTTTTTCAGATTTTTTAGCTAATTTCAGCTGTTTTCAGATAAATTCAACTTTTTGTGGTAATTTCTGCTGCTTTCAGCCTAATTAACTCCTTTCCACTGATTTCAGCTTGTTGCGCTCCTTTCCTATATTTTCTGCTAGTTTCAGCTTTTTCTGCTATTTCAGCTACTATTTAGCTGTTTTTGCCAATTTCAGTTTTTTTCAGATTATTTCCACTTATTTGTGCTCATTTCTGCTTCTTTAAGCCTAATTCGGCAAACGTGTCTTCATTCTGTTTTCTTCTGCTTATTTAGGCTTGTTCTTCGATTTCAGCTACATTTCAACATGTTTTTGTTTTTTTAAGCTAATTTCAGCTGTTTCTCTGCAAGTTCTTCTATAAGCATTCACACCGCATTTTCGCAGGAAATGCAATTTCTCTAGTTATATTTGCTGAAATTGCTTTGTTGTGGCAGCCTCCTTGAACTTAGCCTGGTTTAAACCAGACCCTTGTCCTTCACTTCGCTTTGGACTAGGGTCTGGCATTCCTCCCATTGAAAACGATTTCTCCTGGAGATTTTTGAATGGACCAATCAGAGAACAGAAGGCGGAGTTTTGTTAGTTTAGCCTGGCGAGGTCCAGGCTATCAGATAAATTGCTCAGAAACCACTCGGTGGATATTTTTTCTGCCACCAGTGTGTAATTATATGGCTCTAATTTACTGACTGTTGGCCTAGATAAAACATTTGAGATAAAATTCGATTTTTTATCATTTATTTTCGTAGCGCACCCGAGGCTGTTTGGAAAATGTCAAACCGAAACTATTTAAATCCAGCAGATTTGACCATTTCGTGAATTGATTTAGGAACTGTTAAGCTCAGGAACACTTCTGATATAACGTCAGCTAAGAAATATATTTTTTATCAGCAGAGAAATAATAGTTTTTTACCTTGTTTTGATGAAAATTCCTTCGTGGCGGCAGCCATTTTGAATGACGACGTCAGTCGACGTCGTTCAAAACTCCGCCTTCTGCTCTCTGATTGGTCCGGTCAAAAATCGGCCGGAGAAATCGTTGTCTATGGGAGGAATCCCAGACTGTGCAGTGAAGGGAAATGAGAATTGAGCGGAGCTGTGCAGGAAGGCGAGGGCCAGGCTACCTTGAACTGGGTTGACTCCAAACATTAATCAGTTGTTAGATATTTTGCTAACGGTACCATCAAATGAGCACACAAACTATATCACTCCATCTTAGGAGGCATATGATAATCCTGTTTTTTTTTCCCGCAGCTCAAAGAAAATCAGTCAAAGTAAGAAATCCATGTGAACCTGTCGAGCTGGACTCGTCAGAACTGGGAACCACTAACAAGGCCCGCTAACGAGCCGAACAGGAAAGAGCGTTTGACCAGTTGTGAAATCGAGCTGCCACTTTCCTTGTGACTTTTTTTTTTTCAGGACATGTTAAAGAACACGCCGAAGGGCCACGTGGATCGCCTTCCCCTCCAGCTTGCCCTGACCGAGCTGGAGACGCTCGCCGAGAAGCTGAATGAACAGAAACGAGTCGCCGACCAGATTGCGGAGACGCAACAACTCGCCCGCAGCGTTAGTGATCGCCTGCTCAGTAAAGTAAACGTCCACACGTGCATACTCACCAGCCACACACACACACACAGCCACACACACACACTCGGCCCAATCAAATCAGCTGCATGCCTGGCAACTCTCAGCTGTTATCGCTGTGAGCCAAACACCGAGGTATTAAACCGGCGTATAGCAATCACCTATATCACTTTCCTCGACATTAATTTAGGAAGGCATTTTTACTCTGAGAAATTATCTAATCGAAACGATTCCCATTATCATCCCTAAACAGTAGCGCTCGCGAAGGCAGAGGCATTGCTTCTTCATTACCACGCTGAAATTACAGTCCTGCCGCTGCGAATCTGAGCAAACGCTGTTCTGAATAAGAAGAATTAGGGGGTAAATGAGACATTTAATTGGAAAGTGTAAAAGAGCTATCTCTTCTCACCCTGCCGGTCTCACTCGTCTTTGCTCTTCACTTTACCCCCCATTTCCCTTTCGCACTCACTTGTTTACTCACTTATACAATCCGCTCCTCTTCCTCTAGTGCGACTACATCGTCCTTTAACCTTTTCCACTTTTTCAAACGCTCCCCGTCGTCCTTCTTTTTCGACACGTTCCTCCGTCAGACCTTGTGTTCCGGGTCTCCGAGATGAACGGATTTGCCCAATCTCCTCCGCTCACACAGAATTCTATTTGCGGAGGTGACACGGCAGAATTTCAATAAGAGCACCTTCTCAGTCGCTCCCATAACCACCCAGTGAAAAATTAATTATTTGTCTCATACTATTCAAGTCGCCAGCGTACAGGACTTGTAGCAATATGAGGGAGAAGGGGTTATGCAGACGCCCAGTTCTAAACAGCATATAAATCTTGTGAAAACTAAAATATCTAAGTCCAATGCAATATTATATAGAGTAAGGGACTTATTAAACAGTGATGCTTTATATTTACTTTATAATAAACTTGTAGTCCCGCATTTAACTTATTGTGTCAATGTTTGGGGTACAGCATGTAAAACCATAACAAAGCCTATTCTTATTCTGCAAAAAAGAGCTGTAAGAATTATAACAAGAAAGAGTTATTGTCACCCTTCTAATGTTCTGTTGTGTCAATTGAAATCACTTAAAGGTCCACTGACAACATCTTACAAATTTGCATGAAATGATAGAAGATATATATATATTATCATTCAACTATGTTCGTTTTTGCAAACAGAATGATAAATTAATGAAAATTCCTTTCAAAGTGATTTAAAATTAAAAACCGCGTTTCTCTCTGAAAAAATCCGACTACAAGCGAATGCAACATATGTGACGATGCGAGGAGAAGTCTTTAGAACGCCCCATATAAATGTTCATGGCGAACAAGAAATAAAACAACAAAATTATCAATCTAAGTTAAGATTTGAGCTATTTGTCTTTAGTTTTGGAAGCAGGAAGTTAGATGAGCAGAAACAGCAGGTTCTAATTTAGGTCTGCACCCGTATGTATTTGACTCTTACCTGTTCAGGAAGCAGGGAGCTCAGTCCGAGGAGGTGCAGCTTTATTTATTCAATTTTTGACGAAGGTCTTACATCTTTTGGGAAAGTGAAAAGGCTCACTTGTTCACTGATGATATCAGAATACCCAAATGCAACATAACCGGCATTTTTCAAGTTATACAAAAAAAAAGGCGATCTGGATGAGAATGAATATGCGTTAATGGCAGACGCAGACTGACGGTCCTGCTCCCTACGTCACAAATGTTGCATTCGCTTGTAGTCAGATTTTTCAGAGAGAAAAGCTGTTTTTAATTTTAAAATCACTTTGAAAGGAATTTTCATTAATTTATAATTTTATTTGCAAAAACGAACATAGTTGAATGATAAAATATATAAACCTTCTATCATTTCATGCAAATTTGTAAGATGATGTCAGTGGACCTTTAAGTTTTATGATTTGGTGGATTATAATATTCTTCTACTTATGTTTAAAGCTCAGAATCGCTTGCTACCATCAAACATTCAAGCATATTTTGTAAAAAGGAAGAGTTGTTATAATTTTAAGGGAATAAATATTTTTGTTAAAGCTCCGCTGACATCATCTTTTAATTTTCCATAAAATGGCACAACATATATATATATTAAGATTGACCTCTGATCGTTTTTGCTAAAACAATGTGAAATTAATGAAAATTCCTCTCCAAAATAGTTTGAAATTAGCGCCGTTTTTTTACACGGTAAATTCGGGTTTTTCCGGTCACGTGATTGTGATGTCATTTACAGATCTCTGTTCCAACGGCACATTTAATACAATGGAGAAAGATACAAACGCATCCGTCGAATTTAGCCATTAAAAATTTTAGATTTTAGCGATTTGGCTTCAGTTCGTGAAGAAGAAGTTATTTTGAGTGATAAACAACAAACAGCAAGGTTTCTTTTGTCCGTGTTGCTTTTTTTTCAGGAGAGGTTTCACATACATGAAGTGAGCACCAGATCGTGATAACTCTTACAGAGCACTGTAGATTGCTCTGCTTTGCTGACATCTGGTGCTCACTTCATGTATGTGAAACCTCTCCTGAAAAAAAAAGCAACACGGACAAAAGAAACCTTGCTGTTTGTTGTTTATCACTCAAAATAACTTCTTCTTCACGAACTGAAGCCAAATCGCTAAAATCTAAAGTTTTAAATGGCTAAATTCGACGGATGCGTTTGTATCTTTCTCCATTGTATTAAATGTGCCGTTGGAGCAGAGATCTGTATCTGACGTCACAATCACGTGACCGGAAAAACCCGAATTTACCGTGTAAAAAAACGGCGCTAATTTTAAACTATTTTGGAGAGGAATTTTCATTAATTTCACATTGTTTTAGCAAAAACGATCAGAAGTCAATCTTAATATATATATATGTTGTGCCATTTTATGGAAAGTTAAAAGATGATGTCAGCGGAGCTTTAAAACTAAGTACAATATAGAACCAGTTTAAAGGGACGGTCTACTACAATACAGTACAGGGAATGGGTCTGTGGAATGGTTTGGAGGACGATGTAAAATAAGTGAAGTCAATGTTTATATTTAAGAAAAAGATCAGAAACTATTTTGTTGGAAAGATATATATATAACTAATTAATGTCTATTTTGTTAAACGTGAAATTTTGGCGAGTTAAGTATTTTGCTGTATTATATATGAACGATTATTGTTTGAATTGAAAGTCTGAATTGATTTTGTTTAAGAGGGAGCAGATATGATAAGAAATTTTCTTCTTCTGCTTCCTTTCATTTTATGTTTTTATTTTTTATTTTTGAAAATGTATTTGTGTTTTTAATGGAAATGAAATGAATAAATAAATAAATAAAAATAAACGCTCTAAAAAAAGGCTTTAAGGGTGTATTTCCATAGCAGCCTACCTCGTGAAGGAGCAGCAAGGCCATCAAACAACAAACCAAAGTTGAACTAATGAGTTCTTCTGTGGCCCTTTGGAGCTGAAATAAGTTGTATTTTTCAGACAGGGCATCCGCTTTTGTGAAACATCAAAGCATCAGGATGCAACTTCCGCTGCTTGCAGCCCAGTGGGTTTTAAATTGTGATGAATTTGGTTTTGGTTTGTTGCAGTGTACGGTAAATAGAATAGAAGGCAAAAGAAGCTGAAGTAAAACGATAAGGAAATAAACAAACAAACAAAAAGAAAGCTTGCTGTTCCTTTTTTTTTTGTCAGACACATGGAGAACTGGAAGATGCAGCATGTGCTGACATACTGTTGCATAAATTGCATCTCTCATTGGATTTTCTTTACTGGTGTATGTGCATGCATCAGTTTATCCATTTAAGCCTGTGCAGTCGTCTTGTCGTTGCAGAAAGGATCGTGTGTCCCAGCGCTCACAAGATAAGCCCGTTTGGACTCTGCGCTAGCACCAAGGTGGATGGGATAGTATAGACGGAAAAGGGCGGAATTGATCAAAAACATGTTTTGCAAGTGTCTGTTTAGAAAATACAAACATTTCTGGCACCATCTGGAGCCTAAATGAAAGAAGGTTTTTCTTTGGTTCCTCTCTAATCACTGTGCAGAAGTGTGACCAAGAAGCCTCTGAAAGGGCATACGCAGCCTCCTTTTAACAGTGTTCACTGAGTGAGCCGCGCTTGTGATGCGACAGTGTGTATACAACATGCATGCACATTAAACGACCTTCAGCAGAATGAATGTGTTGCTAATCCCTGATGAGATATCTGTTCCTCCAAGCGTGACTTCTCCGTCCTCCAGGCACTAAACTCCGGAGGACTTGGGCTTTGTGATTCTGTCTCCTCAGCCTCCGATCTGATTTCTGTGTCCCCTTTAGCAACTGAACTCCGAGCAGAGGTCACTGGTCCTTTGCGAGACGCTTATTGAGACCGTGTTTGGCGAGCGGGGACAAGTCCTGAAGTCGAAGGAGAGGAAGGTCTTCCTCTTTGATGATGTGCTCATCTGTGCCAACATAAATGTCAAGTAAGTCCCTCAAGTTGATCAGCTCACGCATTCAGGAATACTTGGCTAATGCAGTTGTAATGTTTAAAGTAAAATGTACCGTAATTTCCAGACTATAAGCCGCTGATTTTTTCACACGCTTTGAACACAGCGACTTATACAATGCTGCAAATAACTACCGTATTTTCCTGAATAAAAGTCGCACCGTTATATAGATCGCTTTGTCCAATTACTGCCAAAAAATTGGAAAAATCCATAAACGGGTCGCACTATAATATAGATCCCACCTACATCACCGCCGACGTAACGTGTCATCCACCGCTGACGTGACGCGTCACCGCTGAGACAACCCGGAAATGTAGACCGAGTGTTTAGATCTGCTGCAAATGGCGGCCACAGGAGCGAGCGCGCACGGAATGACTTTACAAGATTAACACGGTAAAAACAATTATTTGTTTGCTGAACATTATAGCACATGGGTTCCTGAGCTTAACCGCTCCTTAATAAATTAACGAAATGTTCAAATCAGCTGGATTTAAATTGTTTTGCTTTGACTTCTTCCAAATCTGTTGTGTGCGCTGCGAAAATAAATTATAAAAAAATCTAATTTAATCTCAAATGTCTCATACAGGTCAACAGTTTGTAAATGAAACCCATATAATTACACTCTGTAAGCTGAAAAAATATCCGCAGAGTGGTTTATAAGCTATTTATCTAAATAGTATCTGTTTACGGTAGCTAACCGCTAACAATGATGCTAAAAAGATCTATTTTTTTTAAAATCTCAAACATCTCATAAATCTAGTCCCTTGTAAATGTCCATACAGTGATTACATTCTGTAAGTTTGATAGAAATCTGTCCTGTGGTTCTTGACATATCTTGCTAACAAACAGCTAACAAACAACACAGCTAACAGTAGTTACCTCCAGAGCAGGATGCCGGGCAGCGACAGAGTCAGTCCAAGCAGAGGAGGCTTTTTTCGGACACATGAGCTGGAAACGGTCGGTGGACTCTCTGGAAGTGTCCCCTATTGGACAAAAGTGGTACTGCACCATTTTTTGCCAAAATGAAAAACGGTCATATCTGAACCAAAAATTGGTCTAAAAATATGGGGAAAAATCCATAAACAGGTCTCACCTCTCTATAGGTCGCAGGGCATGCAAATTAGGCAAAAAACCATGACCTATAGTCTGGAAAATACGGTAATGGATTATTATTAATTTTTTTGATGTGCTAACCAGCTTCATGCAGCCGAAACATTTAGCCTTGTCTCACTTGGGCTCTCACATAACTGTCCAACGCACAAGTCTCTTGGGGGCTGGGTACTCGTGACTCAATGAGACTACTTGTATAAATAAATGTTAAAAAAAATCAGACCAATAAAATTGCTGAACAGGTCACAGTGGACCAATAAAACGTGATTTCCCGTTCTCACCTCCCCTCCATGTTGTGCCTCCCAGGGAGGGGGGCGCAGTGTGCAGGAGGAAGATGAAGCTATCGATCAATGACTTCTTGGTAGGCTACTGTATTTTTTTTAACCAGCCATGTTACCGGCACTGTTTAGAAAAAAACAAAATTTACTGTACGTATTTGTGTATGTTGGGCAGCACGGTGGCACAATTGGGAGAGCTGTTGCCTCAGCGAGCAGGTTTCACCGGTTCAAATCCAGGTCTTTTGGGTGGAGTTTGCATGTTCTCTCCATGCATGCATGGATTTTCTCCGGGTACTCCAGTTTCCTCCCACAGACCAAAAACATGCATGTTAGACTGATTGGTGACTCTAAATTGTCCTTAGGTGTGAGTGAGAGAATGAATGGTTGTTTGTCTCGTTTGTCTCTGTGTCCCTGTGATGGACTGGAGACCTGTCCAGGGTGTCCCCCGCCTCTTGCACAGTCAAGGCTGGACATGGGCACCAGTGACCCAAAAAGGATGAACCAGGTAAAGATAAGGGATGAATTTTTGTATGTTACCATTAGGTATTGTTGATTATGGGTAGAATTTATGCTCATTGTTGATCATTTTGGTTAGCTGTTTAGCTATTGATTAGTCTGTTCTTGTTAGTTTATGTGTTCATTATGTGTTAGTTTGTGTTAGGCCATTCAGTAGAGTAGAGGATGACACGGGAGTAAATTTTAACTCGTGTCCTATCCTGGTCCCACAGAAAAAATCCTGTCTTGTCCCAATCCTGGTTCAGAGTAAAAAAATAACTGTCCTGTCCCGCTCCTAGTAACATGACTCCTGCTCCTGTCCTGGTCAGAATTACTCCCAATCCTGTACTGCTCCTGTTTTTTTCTCTTCATTAATTTTTTAGGAAATACATTTAATTTAATTTTCTACCCATTCTATTTTAAATTACTTTGTGTTCTGCAGTTTTATTTCAAAAGATATGGCAACAGAAAAAGTTAATCTAGAGAGGCATTTATTGTCTTAATTCAAAGTTGAGAAGTTGAACAAATATGGTATTGGAGGACAGGCTTTGCAGTGGGTGTCCAGCTACTTGGAAAACAGAAGGCAGTTTGTACAAATAGACAATACACGATCAAACCTTTGCAAAATTACTTGTGGAGTCCCACAAGGCTCAATAATTGGACCTAAGCTTTTTATTTTGTATATAAATGATCTGGTGAAGGTGTCTGCATATCTGCGGTGTGTTCTTTTTGCTGATGATACCACCTTCTTTTGTTTTGGTAGTGATTTGAAGCAAATGATTGACTTGCTAAAAAATGAGATTGTTAAATTACAAACTTGGTTTGGATTAAACAAGTTATCATTAAACTTAGACAAAACTAATTACGGTAATCTACACCTGAATTACCTGCATCGATGTTAGGAGAGACACAGCTGGATCCAGTTGTCGCTGTTTATTGAACGAGGCAGGCGGACAGTTCAGGTGTCATGCTGCACTATAACATATGTGCTAAATAATAACAGTTTAACAGTAACCATGTTTCCATCTATTTTCAATACGAATTTTGAGTGAATTTTTGAAAATTTGCAAAAATGTAAATAAAAATAAATGCGAAGCAGAAGTGTTTTCATCAACTGGCTTGAAGCGCATCTACCAGGCCACGCAAAGCGGCATTACGTCAGACGTCAGCGTCATTACGTCAGACGTCAGCGTTACGCATGTCTACAGTAAACAGGAAGTAGCGGTTGAAAACAGGACCCGACCACACATCTCCGCAAAATGGAGAGAATATTTCAGGTATGTGTTGCTATCGGGCAAGTTGTATTTATTCTGTCATGCCAACTAGTTTTAGCGATGTTACATGTTGTCCGGAGACGAAGTCACGTGACGTGAATGTTCGCTATCAGAACTGAGTCAGGAAATCTGTTTCCATNAAATATGGTATTGGAGGACAGGCTTTGCAGTGGGTGTCCAGCTACTTGGAAAACAGAAGGCAGTTTGTACAAATAGACAATACACGATCAAACCTTTGCAAAATTACTTGTGGAGTCCCACAAGGCTCAATAATTGGACCTAAGCTTTTTATTTTGTATATAAATGATCTGGTGAAGGTGTCTGCATATCTGCGGTGTGTTCTTTTTGCTGATGATACCACCTTCTTTTGTTTTGGTAGTGATTTGAAGCAAATGATTGACTTGCTAAAAAATGAGATTGTTAAATTACAAACTTGGTTTGGATTAAACAAGTTATCATTAAACTTAGACAAAACTAATTACGGTAATCTACACCTGAATTACCTGCATCGATGTTAGGAGAGACACAGCTGGATCCAGTTGTCGCTGTTTATTGAACGAGGCAGGCGGACAGTTCAGGTGTCATGCTGCACTATAACATATGTGCTAAATAATAACAGTTTAACAGTAACCATGTTTCCATCTATTTTCAATACGAATTTTGAGTGAATTTTTGAAAATTTGCAAAAATGTAAATAAAAATAAATGCGAAGCAGAAGTGTTTTCATCAACTGGCTTGAAGCGCATCTACCAGGCCACGCAAAGCGGCATTACGTCAGACGTCAGCGTCATTACGTCAGACGTCAGCGTTACGCATGTCTACAGTAAACAGGAAGTAGCGGTTGAAAACAGGACCCGACCACACATCTCGCAAAATGGAGAGAATATTTCAGGTATGTGTTGCTATCGGGCAAGTTGTATTTATTCTGTCATGCCAACTAGTTTTAACGATGTTACATGTTGTCCGGAGACGAAGTCACGTGACGTGAATGTTCGCTACAGCAGAACTGAGTCTGCAAATCTGTTTCCATCTGTCGTTTTGCGCATTAGCGCTGTTTCGAAGAACCCAAAAACCACCTCAAGCGAGCGTATCAACTTTTTTGGGAATTTGACGAAGTAAATTCGCATCTTGCCGTTTCCATTCAGCTTTTATGAGGCGATACTTCAAAATGCGCATCTAATAATAATAATAATAATAATGTCACATTTCTGTCATCTGTGTATGTTTCCATACAAGACGAAATTCGTCTCTGCATTTAACCCAACCACCACCAGGTGGTGCAGTGAGCAGCCATAGAAAGCGCCCGGGGAGCTGGGGAATTAGGTGTGCACTCATAAGCCGTTTTCGCATTGGCCAGCCCTCCCCGGCTCTCCCAGCTTCTAACCCGGGTTCGGCGTCTTCGCATTTACCTTTTCCGCCCGGGATCCACCGTTGTTCTGGAACCATGTCCACCGTGGTTCTATCGGGCCCAGCCCCACAGACCCCGTTTGACGTCATGTACTGCTCACATTTGATTCGTTGTTTGCAGCAGGGGCGGGACTCATTCAAACAACCTCAGCGCGAGGGTTGAATTTCATTCAAATTTAACTACAGAAACGAGAAACCCCTAAAACAATTGTTAGCTGAATTAGTTTTTCTGAGTTAAATTTTTGTTAATAACTGATCACAAATCAGCTTATGTTACAACGTAAATAACAACGAAGCGCGGACCCATTTCCGCCTTTCAGCGCGACTTGAATGTCATTAAACAATAACTAAAACAATAACTAATATTGTCTAACTGTTGCGCGCAGCCAGGGTTTTAAAATATAACTAATAATCTCTAACTTCTACGTGCAGCTAAAATGTTAAGAGGAGTGATTCCTATATGGGTAAGGTGGACACCTGAAAATCCAGTCCGCTGTATAGCTCAAAGCGTTAGTGCACTGTCGTTTTGACCCGGCGAAGCGGGTTCGCTTCCCGCCTGGGACAAAGTTATTTTACTTTTTTTTTTTTTTATTGGAGTAAATAAAAAGGAGTGTGTTAACCAAACAAACTCCTTTTTATTTAAAAGAAAATGTGAATAAAGAAAAAAAAAGTAAATCACATTTGTAACGCCATCTTGGCGTTACAATGAGGACACCTGCGGTTTAGAGACAAGTGCAGCCTATATATGTACAATTTTTATTTATTTTTAAATTCAGTGGGCACAACTTATATTCAGGTGTGCTCAATAGTCTGGAAATTACAGGAAATAAAATTTGAATCTCTTGCAAATTTCTCAAATCTATATATTTTTTATTGTGGAACAGTAATATAATGTTTAAAATAAGAATTTGCACAATTTGGGGGTTAAAAAGATAAATAAAATGTTTATGTCATAAAAGAAGAACAGTTTGCACCAAATCAGATTAAATTGTAACAAGTCAGATTTATTTTCTTCCTAAAAATGGTTTAAAAAAATAAATAAATCAGCATTTGATACATTTACTATGTTCTGATGTGGATTAAATATGGGCTTATGAGATTTGCAAATTAGCACATTTTTATTTTATTTACAATTTACATATTTTATAGCATGACATGGTGTGTTTTTAAAACAGAGGCTTTTAGAGTACACAGTTAGAAGAAATCTGCTTCTGAAAGCACAGTGCTTTAATTTGACGCTCAAGGTTTTGCAGGAGTGTTTTAGTAAACTGCATAGTAAGGAGAAACAACTGTGAGGCGTTTTGAGCCCTATCAGAAGTTGCAGGAGCTTTATCAGTTTTAAACAAATGGTAGAATCCCTCACAACAGCATCCTAGATTACTGACATAAAATGTTTTTGGTTTCTTTCCAATGTATCTTCTGTGTCAGCACCATTGATCAAATCTCTCTTTCTGTCTATTTCAAAAGAAGTAAAAAAAAAACAAAAACATATTTTATATGTGTTTGCAAAGCTCTCTCCAAGGATGTTACTGAAAGCCGTCTCGTCCAGCCCCTAAAGTAATTATCTCTGCAAGTCTCATTTCAAAACAAGGGTCCAGAGGTTGACTTTGTCTGCCCTTCAGGTTTTTGACAAAATGATCTGTGTTGATTGTCAGCATGATTACAGGAATATATGAATAGTCAATGAACTCTTCCTGGCAGCCGGGGCAACAATTTCAGCAGGGAGCACAAATAATAATTATTTTTTTAATTCCAACATGCAAACATGCACCTATTTTAGGAGTAGCTTTTTATATTGGATACCTGCTGTACCACTGCAGGTAAACTGCTGGAATATTATTTTCTAAAATTCTTGCTTTGTTCTTCTATTCTCCTTTTCTTTAGTTTTCAATGAAAAGGGAATTTTTGAGCCTTTTCAGTCTAGTTTTAATCAATTACACAGTACCTAAACAGCCTTGGTATGGGTTTGTAATATTATTTTAGCTAATGATTCTGGTAGTTTGTGATCTTTGTACTCCTGGACCTTACCGTTGCTTTTGAAACTGTTGACCACAGTAACTTATATCACAGTTAGAAGTTGATATTACAGGCACTGTTGCAGCATTCTAATGGCTCCATTCTTATCTGAGTGACATGAGTTTAAGTGTTAATAATAATAATAAACTTTATTTTTTTTATTTTTTTAATAATAACAATAATAATAAACTCAATTTGTATAGCACCTTCCTAAAATGCCTTGCATTGACCAAGGTGCTTAACAGGACAGAAAATATAAAAACCGGTACAATAAATCAGTGAAAATAGAATAAAAAACAACAGCAATAAAAGGAGACAATGGAAATAAAAATGCTACATACTAAAATACCAAAGTAATAAGTGTTAATGTTTGTAATTTATCTGCTTCAGTGCCTCTTCCCTGCGGGGTCCCGCAAGGCTTTATTCTTGAACCCCTTCTGTTTTTATTGTATCTGCTCCTTTTGGGGTCTATCCTGAAAAAATAAAAAGTATTTTGTTTCATTGTTATGCTGATGATTGTCAAATTTATCTGCCCATAAAACCAAACAGTTCATGTACAATTCACCCTCCGTTAAAATGTTTTTCAAATTTTAAAGTTTCAACGATCAGAAAACGAAAGTCTTTGTTTTTAGCCCTGGCTCTACTGCTGTATCTGTTTCTTTTAACCTTGACTCCCTTGAGCCTTATCTTAAGAAGTCTGTTACAAATCTCAGGATGGTTTTAGACTCTGACTAAGTTTAATAAACAGATTAGTCATTCATTCATTCAACCTTCATTTATACAGGTTAGTTCCCACCGAGCCTTGAGGCT
Source organism: Garcialebias charrua (assembly GCA_038048925.1). Lineage (NCBI taxonomy): Eukaryota > Metazoa > Chordata > Actinopteri > Cyprinodontiformes > Rivulidae > Garcialebias > Garcialebias charrua. Next base: position 59,931 of record JBBPBX010003729.1, read on the forward strand.
AAGATGAACTCCGTTCTACAAAAAAAGATTTATCCAGTTAAGGCAGATAGCTAAGTTTAAGTCTGTGTTGACCATATCTGACCTTGAAAAAATAGTCCATGCATTTGTTACAGCACGGCTAGACTAATGTAACACACTTTAAGGCTCTCACAGACTCCTGCAGTCCTTAGTCTGTGCAGAAACTGCACGCAGTCCACGAGGGTTGATACTTCATACTCGAGCATCCACCCTGACTGGCTGCAGACCAGCTCCGCAGGCAAGGGGTATTTACCTTCGGGACAAATTGAGTTTGCCGATTGGTCATTTGCTGACACGCCTACTGGATTGATTGACAGGTCACAAAAAAAAAAGAGCTGGCAGCAAGCTGCAGCGACGTTCTGTGTTTATATGTTGTTAATAAAAAGTTCTTAAAAAAACAAAAAAAACAGGGAGCGCTGGCCCTGCAGCCCACATATCAGACCAGCTCACCAGGACATCTCCAGACCCCCCCCGCAGTCATGCTGGACCTGATTATAATTAGCTCGTGACAAATTCCTTCATTTCTCACAATTTCAGTTGTGGCGTCAACGGACGAGGAGGAAGAGATCGCTTGCTTCTTAGGAAAAAACAAAAGGCCATTAAACCAGATCAGGGATGAAGAGGGGGGATTTGATACGTTGGTGTCACATAAAAAACAGTCCGTCGCCGGGCAGTTTATTGTGCGACACCGAGTACGCATACGGCGTGTAAAAATTGAGGTTTTCACGGACATGCCCTGTCGGCATCCGCTTCGAGTCTACACACGGACCTCTACGGACTGATGTACAGTACATGTGCAAGCATTTATGTTGGGGTCAGTCAAAAAAGTCCCTTTCGCATCTCCAGCTCGTCCAAAATGCTGCAGCTCGGCTCTTAACAGGAACTCGTAGGTTTGAGCACATTTAACCAGTTTTGTCCTCCTTTCACTGGCTCCCTGTGTTTCAGAATTGATTTCAAAATCCTCCTGTTGACCTTTAAGTGCATAAATGTCCGTGCACCCTCACCTAATGTTCCTTCTGAGGCACTGAGATCATCTGGTCAGCTGGTTTTGGTTGTACCAATAACCAGGTTAAAGCTCAGAGGAGATTGGACTTTTTCAGTCATTTGTCCTAAACTTTGGAACAATCTGCCCCTCAGCATTAGACAGGCCACTTCACTCCCTGCTTTCAAATATCTCATTAAAACACACCTGTTTCCACTGACGTTTAACACAGTATGAATTGATTCACTATTTCATTGTTTCTCAATACTTTGGGTTTTTTATGTTTTTATTTTTTATGCTTTTAATTACAGCTTGTTTTTATTTTCTTTAATTATTGCCTTGATCTTATTGTTAAGCACTTTGGTAACAGCTGCTGTTTTAAATGTGCTTTAGGAATACATTTGTGTGATTTGTTTTGATCCTCTTTGTAATATTCATTGTTCACCATTTTACTGTAGTTAGTTTCTGTTGCTATTTGTATCTATATTTTTATTTTATGTTTTTCCTGTCTGCTATGCTTGTTTGTTTCTATCGTACAGCACTTTGGTTGGCCTTGTGTCTAAGTGCTCTATAAATAAATTGGTATGGTATGGTATGGTATGGTATTTGACGACTTGAATAATTTTTTTGTATCTCCTGTAGGGGGCCTCCCGATATCAGCAGCCTTGTCCCTGTTGGCCCAAAGTACACAATGAAGTGGAGCGCCCCCCTTCAGAACGTGCAGGTAGTGGAAGTTGGGCAGGAGAGCTCTCAAAGCAAAGACTTGTTTCAACAAAGTGGGGCTAAGAGGCCAAGTGGTGCCTCCAATTCAGGTAAAACAAATATCTATCTCTGTGCTTTCTCAACATTTTCTCCTGTCACCCTCTAGTTAATCTCATCCCTTTGACTGACTGTTGGTCTCAGCCTCTTTCTCTGACTCAGCTAGGCTAATCTGTTCCCATTCTCAAGTATCTCATGGAAGGGAGGAGATGCAGCCGTGCTGCTTGTCACTCTGATTGAGGATGTGTTTCTGAGGAGGATAGCGATGATGGTCACTTGTTCCCATCTGCCTGGGGGTGTTTTATCTTGGAGAGTGATGTTGGTGTAGCGAGCCCTGAGCTGCATCATCCTCATGGTCTCATTTCACTCTCTGATAGACCACAAACATGTCTAGAGAGGAGTCATCAATCTGTAGAGATTATTCCCTGCCTTTCTAGGCCCAATTAGAGAGCCAGTGGCTGTAGATAGGAATCTGTGGTTGAAACGCTAGTTCTCCTACCACCTCTCACAAAACTCTGGTGTACACAGAGCTTGACGAGATCCCTGATAAATGCGCCATGGAAAAAAAAAAAAAAGAAGAAGATACAAAGCCTTATCAGGATGTAATGCAGCACACTTTGTAAAGTTGCTGCTCCATGACTTAAATATTAATCGTGCCTCCTTCAGTGCTCCCCGTGTCATGCTCAGAAGGCAGCTGCTGTTTTGAGAGCTGGTTTGTATTCTCACAGGATTTAGTTATTTTCTTTTGTTCGGGTAGTTTATACTTGCACTCTCACAACTTTGCGGCAAGGCTTAGGGATCGTTTAAGATTAGCTCTCAGTGCACCTTCCTGCACAACTTTGTAAAACTCTGAAAATGTTATGCCCCACATAGGTGCCGAGTTCTGATTCTGACATTCCCCCATCTTTGCACTTCCTCTTTCGGCCCTCGTGGTAGGGTGTCTGTCCTGAAACCCTGTACACATCTGTGGGGCTGGCTCCTAAATCTTCAATCAGACTGGCAGTACCATTTATTTATATGCCCTTGTGATGTCATTCAGTGGAGTGTCTTGTTGAAACCCCTTCCTCCCTCAGCATGGTTTAAAATTGAATCATTTTTCACCTTCTGCAGGCCCTTGTACCTGTCTTTAACAAAAAAAAAAAGCTTGCCTTTAGGCAAGCCTGTCTTTTCCACTCATCCCTTTCCATCTGTCTGTGTCTGTATTGTTCAGTCTGTCTTCACAGAAGACCAAACAATGGTATTTTTCTCCCCGAAAGCCAGTTGTGCCAGGTGTTTATTCTTTTATACTGTCTTACCTGCTTTCACCTTCATTATACCCCTTTCATTCCTGTTTCCCTCATGACCCATGGTCAGAAATACTGCCTTTTGCAAGTGGTGCAGCGATGGGCTTTGGCTGTGGATCAGACAAGGGTTTTGATACAAGTGTTAGAGCTGCATTGTCTTTAAAGCCACTATAGCATCACTGGCACTGCAGCCAAGTACAGAAATGGACTCATCTGGGCTGAGGCCTTCCACATCAATGAATTATGTGCCTGGTGGCCAGTGTGGATAGTCATGTTTTAGTGTGTAAACCATATCCTGCCTCGCCAATGGGATTATACTGGATTACAACTCAGCACATTCACCTCTTGGGTTGTAGCCAGCAGCAGGCCCAGGAAGACTCTGCAAACCTGCACAGGGGTCCAGGCAATCCTTTTGAAGAAGACATTGTTCTTTCTGCTCACAGAAGTTCTCTTTCTATTCAGATATCTCACCTATTGATTTCCTTGCACAGATGACAGATGCCACTGTGTGCCAGTGTCAAAGATCCCATTATACCCCAAAAGCTACAATGGAGCTCTTTAGATGAATAATACCAGCCGTTTTCCATTTTCTCTTCCTCTCATTTCATTTATGACGTTGCTTTCACCTCACATATGCATGTGAATAGCCAAACAGCTGCAGGTCCCTTCGGATGAGCGTGCCTCACTAAAGCTCGCCGACCTGCTCGGCTCTTCTGCTACTTTATTATGTGGCAGTGATGACAGTGCAGGACAGCCGCGGACTGAAATCTACCTGCAGAATTTAATTAGGCAATCCTTGTGGAGCTTGGTGCTGGAGAAATGTAGGCCAGGGGAGTTGGGACGGAGGACGGCAGACAGGAGGAGACACACTTATTGATTCTTTGCACTAGGAGAGAAAGACTTTGAAGGCAGTGGGCCTCAAATCGATGCTGAATTTTGTGTCTAATGAGACACCTGCATCCCTTTTGGCCAGCAAAGGGCATCATGGCTCCAAATAACAGTTTTTCTGTCTAATATTTTTACCCATAAATTCACTCGCTGTAGTTCAACAAATAATGCCGATCGATCCATCGACACATAGAACTTCTTTCATTAGTGCCTACTGGAGTTTCAACCAAAGACACGTTTCTTTCCTCTTCCAGTAGCTCTTTTCGTCATTTTCTTTGAGCTTGTGAAAAACTTTGACCTTGAGCTTTCCTGCATTGTACATCCACATCAGGGCTGTTGGTCTTCAAACTGTGCCTTTTTAAAGTAAGTTGAGCTGTTGGAGATAAAACATTCATGAAACTGATAAATATGTTTATCAAGCCGTCTGTCATGAAAAATGTCAAACATTTAGCAATATCATTTTATAAACAAAACTAAAGCGCGTTGATCCAACAATGTTCAGTCAGGTCATCTGGATGTTTTTTTT
>JBBPBX010003729.1:64428-80807 GCA_038048925.1 Garcialebias charrua
TTTGCTGAGACATTTCGTCCTTCATCCAAAGGACTTCATCAGTCCGAGAAGCCACAAACGAAGTTAGTCCCACAAGCAGCATACTCCCATAGTGGAAAATATATACAGTATATATAAAAAAAGGTTTGTTGGTGATAAGATGATTTCTGGGGCCCGCCCTGTTCTCCATCAACTCCTCTGAGGCAGCTATAGCCAAAGTGGTTCAAAATATCAAAGCTCATGCTCAATAATCCAAAAAGTCCATCAATGTTCAGTCAGGTCATCTGGACGGTTTCTTTTTTTTTTTGCTGAGCTGATTCATCCTTCATCCAAAGGACTTCATCAGTCTGAGGAGCCACAGACAAAGTCAGTCCCACAAGCAGCTAGGGCTGGGTAAAAATATTGATTTGCGATAATTATTGATTTTTTTTCATTCCTAGAAAAAAATAGATATTCATCTGCAAGTGTCGTACCTTAAAAAAAAAGAAAACATTTTATTTTATTTTATTTTGCTTTTTGAATGTCCAGAGGACCAGACTTAGCTTTTTTAGATACCTCTGCATCCCTGGCACCAGTGTATCCTCAGAGAGAGTCTTCTCCACCCCTGGAGATATCATCACTGCGCAGAGAAGTGCACTTCTCCCAGAGCACGTCGATCAGATTCTATTTCTAAACAAAAATCTGAGGAGAATGTAGCTCACTTGGTCTGCAGAGTAGACTTTCTGTTTAGAGTTCACTTATTAGTCAGGGTCTATCTACAGGCCTTAAGCTGCTCTGCTAAGATGGGTGCATTTGAAGTTAAATGTTCTTCATTACTTGAATTATAGACTGTTTTGGAGAAGTCATATTACTGTTTACTTACCAAGCACTTAGAGTGATTCCTTCAGATGTTAAGTGTCAAGGTTAAAAAGGTTTCAAACTATTCAGAGCAGGGCACTTGGTGCACTTTATTTACTTTACAAATGCATGTAAGCTACAGTTTTTACTGTTTCAATTGAAAGAAACATGTTTTCTCACCACTTCTTTGATTCATTTTGTCCAGCTGTCGACTTTAAATCTGTGTCCATGTCCAACCAGAGCCAAGTACAGTATTGTGTAGTTGGTGCTTTTAATCAGTTTTCAGTTAAATTAATTAAATCTCAAGTCTATAACAGTCTCAAAATGTCACCAAAATCACTCTGTCCCTCTAAAATCTTTCAGAAAATCGCAATAGTGTATTGAATTGTATTGTTTGCTGAATATCGCAATATATATATTATCGTGAGCAGAATATCGTGTATCGTATCGTATCACTACAGCAGCCCTACAATCAGCACACTCCCATGGTGAAAAAAATAAATAAAAATAAACAGTTTGCTGGTGATAAGGTGGTTTCTGGGGCTCACCCCCCCCGTCAACTGCTCTGAGGCTGCCATAGCCAAAGTGGTTCACATCGTTCCAACAATGTCCAACACCCAGTGATGTTGACAAGTGAACATTTTTGGATCTTTTACCTGGATTATTGAACATGAACGTTGATGTTTTAAATCACTTTGGTTATGGCAGCCTCAGAGAAGTTGATGGGGGAGAGGACGAACTCCAGAAACCATCTTATCACCAGCAAACAGTTTTTTTGTTGTTGTTGTTGTTTTTTTCCACTATGGGAGTGTGCTGCTTGTGGGACTGACTTTGTTTGTGGCTCCTCGGACTGATGATGTCGTTTGGATGAAAGACGAAACGTCTCAGCAAACAAAGAAACCGTCCAGATGACCTGACTGGTGTTGAGCCATGCGTCTGTGAAAAAGCTGTTTGGTTTCCCCAATATAGAGATCCGGGCATTCCTTGCTGCACTGGACGACACACACCTGCGTTTATACTTTCATTAAACACAAAATAAAATAACTCTTTTGACTGATGTACAGTTCGTAAAAAAAAAAAACAAGACTAAAACCTTGTGAAATTTAAGTAATTCATTGCTGGAGATGAGGCTCAGTTTAAGGAACTCTCTGTGATCAAGGAGCAGAGAGAAACGTGTGCAAACTAAGTGGCATCAATAAAAGAAACGACCCTTGTCAAGTCAGACGAGTTTAGGAAAGAAAGAACTGGAATGTATGTGCGTTGCAATGTAGACGGCAGGAGAAGCTGCCTGGTGGAGCAATTTAACTAGCGTACTTTATGTGGCATTTACCAATAGATTGTGCAAAAGGGAAAGAGCTGATTGATTAGCTGATATGGTCTGGAGTCAGGATCATTTGAATGTGTGGGCTGAGCTTAATTATGTGACCTTTATGTTTAATTTGGGGACTTAAACTATACCTTTCAATGTATAATTTGAATTTTAAGTGTTTTTTTTTTTATTAGAAAATTGCCATCCTTTAGTTTTATATAAAAAAGATTAGAGAAATTGTTAAAAAAGGACCCTTTGTGAGATTGAAAAAAATCCTTAATGTTACATTGCCACACATTTCTATAACATTAAAATTACATTAATTAATTATTCTGAGTCGTTAATGCTCAAAATGAGTACATACATTTACATAAAGCACAAATGAATTGGATTTCATTATTTATTTTGATCTCAGTATCATTTATAAAAAAAAATTTGTACAGTAATAGGTAATGGAAATGCACAATGCCATCATTACAAGGTGCCAGAAGTAGCTGTTTAAAGTTCAATGGCCCTCATTCACGAACCGTTCGTACGCACAGATTTGTTCTTAAACTGTGCGTACGAGTGATTTAGGATCATTTGTGGCATTCAACAATGTTTTCGTATCCTACGATTTTTTTCAGATACGAACAAAATTTACGAGTGGTCCGGAGCTGTCGTATATTTTAGGAGCAGTCGGTCCGCTGTTATCCAGATGGATTTCCCTAACTAATAACTTCATATTTCGTTATTTAGAAAATATTTTGGGTTTAAAAAAATCACGCACCATAATTATTCTTGACAATAGGTTATTCTGTTTGAATTAGAATTATAATTTTAAGTTTAATTTGTCTGGTGTGTCGCGCAGGCTTCAGTGAGTCGTGCGCTCCCCTTGGTCATCAAAGCCGCTCCTCATATTAACACCCAGGTACATAAAATTCCCATACACCGCCGCAGAACAAGTACGAATTAAGACTGATCTTGTGCCAAACACCATCGGAGCAATTGATTATTATATCTGATTCGAAATATAACCTGCAGAATGTGGTTGCGCGCTGACCAGGAGGTGCGCGCATGACCCATTTGTGCTGCAAAACATGTTGGCACGCGTCTTGCAGCGTGGCATTTATTGTCCATCCATCTCAGACTATTCCTTGACCACCTCCTGTCCGTGCTGCGGCGAGATGTTTGTTTGAAGCCATTTTCAGATCAAACCATTTATTCTTGATTTCTGACAAAACATATGCACTACAATATTAATATGAAGTTAACTGTAGTTTCGAGACATTTTAAAATGCTTCTGTTCAAAAACACATCCGACACTTGCGGGGGGTGGGGGGTAGCGGTGCGCCACGGCTCTTCTGAATAAGTGAAACTATAATGTAACACAGTACACTAAAATTAAAGATATTTGACCATCCGACACTTGCGGGGGGGTGGGGGGGTAGCCACAGCGCGACTGAGAGCAGATCTCCGAACGCGTGAAGTTCCTCCTTTTACTTCTTGAGTTTGAATGAATGGACACTTCCTGCTGTCAGAAGGCAGGAAACGTGGCCTTATATGGTGTTTTGAGGGGTGGGAATTATGTAAATTACCTTTCCGCGAGCACGCGCAGGTGAGTAGAACAGGTGGGATCCATCAACTTTAAGCAGCCCGTTTACACGCTTTTCCTGTGGATAGAAGAGTTTGTTGGATCTGACGTGGCATGTTCGTACGAACGCTTCGTACGAACAAAAGTAGGAGAAATTTAGGATAAAAATACGAACATTTTCGTGAATGAGGGCCAATGTTTGAAACTCAAGCAGTGTAGTTGTTCTTTGTTGTTTGTTTCATTTTCATGTCTTGGCTCCTCAGTAATAAATCTGTGGACACAACTTTATGATTCATGACTTTGTTTTAGGGTGGCAAAGTAAAATTTATTTCTTCTTTTGCTAAAGAAAGAAGAAAAATTTATAATTTAATTGGCTCGGTTAAATTGTATGTTTTGGATATCACAAAAACACCACTTTTTTTAAAAAGTTTCCAAGTCTTTGTAACTGTGGCAAAGCTTTTAGTTGTAATTACAACATTTAATTTGAGCATTCATTTCTAACCAGTTACCAACTACACCCACAGGTTTGAAGTGTGTTGTTCTGATTTAAAATTTCCTTTTTAGATTCTGGTTTGGATTCAGGTCTGGACTTTGGCTCACCCTTGAAAATGTTAAACAAATTCTCTACCAAATTTGGTTGCATGCAATTTATTACTGTTATTGATCAAAAATGAACTAAAAAAAACAACCAAAAAAAATGGATGATTTTTTTTTCATGGCTGAAGCTGATTCTAATACTCAGAACACAGGTAGCTAAAGGCTGATATACACCAGTTACCTTTTTTGTTTTGTTTTTGACTACCATATATATTTTTTTCAATTAACCAAAATATAACAATAATTGCAAAACCTGAAAAAAAAGTATATTTAACAACCTTTAAATGAATTAATATGCATGAAATTATACACATAAGAGCATTCTTGCTTAAAAAACAAAAACAAATTGTAAACTACATTAAAGTGTAACTCACCTCACCGTCAAAAGATGGCTCCGCCCCAGCATAAGATTTGAAAAATGCAAAAAAATGGGAGTGTCAACAGACACCGCCTAAAGGAGGGGGAGGCGGGTGGGGGTGAGCGAGGAGGTGTGGCCAGGACGAGAGACTGTCATTGTTTTTGAATGTTAAAGGGGACCAAATATTGGTTTTATACATTTTTATGGTATGTCTGTGGGCTATCCAGACCATGTTCATTCAATTTAATGCACAAAATAATTCTTAGATAATAAAATATCCCCTTTCTAGTTGTGCCTTTTCTCACTTCCGTTCTGAACAGGCTGTTTATGATAAGGCCACGCCCTTCAAAAATCTGTTTACATTAACTCCGCCCTCCAAAGGGGACCCTGAGTCAGACCCAGAGGCAGACGCCATTTTGGGCAGGGCAAATGAGGCGCTGACGCGTCGCGTAGGCCGCTGAGAAACATCCATAAGTTCACCCTCCATGTTAAAAACTCTTCGTTTAACTCTTTGAAAACAAGTAATAAGGCTGCAGAGTAACACACTGGCTGCTAACTGCTATACACGCTCTCTCTAGCGGGGACCGCTTTTTTCACGGACCACATCCGGCGTAGACCAGATTAGAGCTGTCATCGGGCCGGAAATCCACGGCCCTACCCTACCCGAGCCCTTAGTTTAATTACCCAAGCCCGAGGGAGCCCGCTGATTTCCTAGAAATCACCGCCCGACCCGACCCTACCCGATTAAAAAAAAAAACAAAAAAAAAAAAAAAACACTACGTTTATTTATTAAGCTTTTACTGCGTTCTCCCACTCAGCAAAAGAACTTGATGTTGTTCTTCTGTGTTTTGATGGAGGAGGTGTGAGCGCGCTGCTCGCAGTGACTTTTGAAGCTTCAGGAATGTCAGGAATGCGGCAACTTGTTCCGCCGCAGATGAGAGCAGTGTGCGGACGTGAGCGTGCACCTGACGCACGTCAGCTGGTGACATAATTTTGAGCTTGTTAAAGTTAGGCCACAGAAATAATGCAACTCTGTGCAAGTCGTGGATAATAATTTTGCGCTCCAGCACTTCTGCATGTCGCGCAGAAACACCTGCTGCGGAGAGTCTGTGTCACTCACTGGCAGTGTTGCTTCAGTTTCTCATTCCAGAGACAAACCAGGTTGGTGGGATATTTGTCACCCTCCAGTTCTCTCTGTGCACGGTAAAATGGTTCGAGAAATGTCACTAAAAAGTCCAGCATGTCGGGGGAGACGCTGTCCAGGCGCGCGCCGCGCGCCTGCTCTCTGGCTGAGTTTGCGCATAGTGGCTGCGCTCAGTGCGCTGCGGTTTTCACCATCTAAATTCACTCTATTAATTATTTCCTCATCAATAAACTTACTGCCTTATATTCTTTACAAGCAGATTAAAACAATTTTATATTGTGTGCATTTTTATTTAGTTTTGTTTGTGCTGTATGATTAAAAAAAACCACATCAAAGCCCGAGCCCGACCCGCGGCCCGCCAATCAAACGCAAAAATATGGCCCTACCCTACCCGAAGTCGGGTAGGGCTCGGGTAGGGTCGGGCTCGGGCAAAGAAACGACACCTCTAGACCAGATATGGTCCGCGAGCAGTCGTCCGGTTGATTTAAGAGCCCGTAAATAAGTTTTTTCGTTGATAGATAATTAGTTATTAGCGGTACTGCATTTTAACAACAACGAAACATCGAACTCTAGTAGCCATTGTGCTGACATGAACTCAGGAAAAAAAAACGTGACGTCTTTTATACTGAAGTGGGTGGAGCATCACCAGGGGTTGCTAGGTGAGGGGCTGGACTCAGGTTGGGGTGGGTTGTCCTGCGGCTTGTGACGTCACAAGCCGCAGGATTTGAAAACGAGACATTTATATCACTGAAAAATAAATATACTTAGAGTAAATAAACCACTGGGTGCATTTTTTTGGTCCTAGGACTGTTTTTTTTTAAAAAGAAATACATGCCCAAAGTTGAGTAAAAAAAACATTAAAAAGTGAAATTTTCATCTGTGGTCCCCTTTAAAATTACATTAGTAATAAACAACAAGCAACAACAAAGAATTATTATGTAGATATATTTATCTATTCTCGCCCGATCTATCCGAAACAAAAGGCTTAAAAAAATAATACCACAATGTATGCCGTGACCGGGGATCGAACCCCGGTCCTTTGGGTCCCAAACCAGCTCCCTACCTCTAGACCAACTTGGCATTCATGCATTGCCAGTCCTTCACAGAATAAGAAAACAAATGCAACCACATACTTTTAGAACGCTGGAGTTTTTATTAGATTTTGATGAAGTGAAAAGTATTTTTAAAATAAATAAGTTGCTAATCTGAAAATTATATCGATCCGTGGCGCATGTATGGTACAGACTGTCGCACTGCGAGAGAGTGTGTGACAGTGCGCGTGGACAGAAAGGAAGAGTGCAGAGATGATCTCTGCAAGGGGAGTGGCTATGGTTGAACCTCTTTTATACTCAGGCAGGAGACGATGTGACGTCAAACATGAGAAGACACGTCACACATGAGAGTTTTGACCAATAAGAAAATTAAGGTGCAATTCAACAGTTCAACCCATAGGACTACCGTAAACATGTTTTTAGACCAAATATTGCCAATTTAAACAAATACACACAAATACATGAAAATTAACACAGACATAGTGCTATAAAACATTTTAAACAGATTCTAGGGAGTTTATCAGCTAAAAAAAGTTAATTTTGAGATGAGTTACACTTTAAGCTGGTTGTAGCAGCTGCTACATCTTTATTGTCCTAGGTGATTGATTAAATTTGCACAGATATGATAGACTGACAATTTAAAAAAAATTGACCAACATTTCCTTATTGACTATTGCAATCAAACAATTTATATCAGACAAATATCCATCTCTAAATTTAACTCAATTAAATATACCGGTAAATGTAATACCTAGTTAAGACCATTGTTCACTAATAAATAGGGATGGTTAATGTTGCATTTGGTATGAAAAAACATACAAAAAAATGACACCATTTGGTTTTCCTGTGGTGCTAAATTTGAGCTTAATTCACTCTAATTAGTGATTGTTGTTTTGTTTCTCATGTTTTATGACAACATTCATCAAATCCACGCCCCACACACACATAGACAGAGAAAGCAAAACTCCAAGTCTTAAGTTGGTAACACTTTACAATAAGGTACACACAATTTGATTAACTACGAGGGAACGCCTCAGGAACGAATCAGGAGCTACAGTAATGGGTAGTGAACCAATACTTACTGGGGAACACACAGCCTAGCCTTATTAGGGGACTACTTGTTAGTTACCTTGTAAATTAAGATTAACTAATCAAGAATTAATGGGTAGTTACCAAGTAAACCAAAGAGGAACGAATCAGGAGCCAATGGGTAGTTAACCAGTACTTACAGGGGAACACACAACCAAGCCTTATTAGGGGACTACCCCGTACTGGTTAATTACCACAGAAACAGAGGAGAAATTCTCCATATGGGTTCTGAATAAACCCTGCACCAGTGAGGTCACAGCTCACAACCGCCATTACTGAGGAACCAATCATTACTTAATAACTCTCTTCTACAAAATCTTCCGAATCATAATATTGACTTCATTTTGGTCAGTTGGTCCCTCAACACAATTGATAACATTTCTTCAAAAAGAAGACAGGCTGTAGGCGAGCCGATTTGCCCTGTTGGCATGCACACAGCTGGATATCTCATCGACTTGGAAGACTTGATGATGTGTCTATCTCTGCTGTCATCTGTGGATCTTAAGGACGCATATTTAATTGGATTTATGATAACTGGTTCCTGCTTTTTGGATTTGGCTGGTTCCTGGTCTATCAACACACAAGGAAGACGTCAGCAGCAAATCTGGACCTGGTCAGGCTGCCTGCCTTACATGATGGCTTGGTTCATGTCTCGAGAAACCAGACTTTTGGCTGAATGATTAGATCTCTGGGATTTTCTCAGGCACGTTCCATTGGTACGGTCATTTTAATTTGGACATTTCAGAAGCGAGTGGACTGACACAGACTGAAGGTAGATGCCATTAAAGTTCTGCCTGTCCCTAAAACAATCGCGTTTATCTGACATTCGGCTCCTCGACTGGCCTTGACAGGCCGTCTTATCTCAACACACCTGCAAAGTTTTGTAAACCTGATGCTCTCACCTCTCCCAAACCTTCTATTTAGGAATTCCATGGACTTTTCAGAGGAGCCCAAATGAATAAACATTCTGTCATCATTTCAGGACTCTGGATTCGCCCCGAGTATGCACAGATCTCTCCAGAGGAATCTACTGTATATGAACTGAGTGGTTTCATCTGAACTCTGCAGTGCCTCTGCGGGCTGGTTGCTCACCGCCTTTGAGTACCCTCCCCTCCCCCCTCTGCATAATGTCAGCATCATTATGTGTTTGTGTGCGAGATTTTTTTTTCATTACCAAATTTTTGACCTTCAGAGGTCAAAATTGTGTTAGGATTTTTTTTGTCTCCAAACCTTATGTGTCATTTTTCACCACTTCTATTGTCTGTCCAACAGATCTCACTTGTAAATGAGTCTTTGAGGCTCAATGTGACTCATCTGTTTAAATAAAGGTTGAATGATTGAAAAAAAAAAAAAAAAACTACCTGACCTTTACCTACTGGTTTGTTCCTGTGGTAACAAACCAGTAGTTCCCTAATACGGCTTGGCTGTGTGTTTTCCAGTAAGTACTGGTTAACTACACATTAGCTCCTGATTCGTTCCTCTTTGATTTCCTTGGTAACTACTCATTAGTTCTTGATTACCGTAGTGCCTCTTCATTTACAAGGAAACTAACCAGTAGTCCCCTAATACTGTAAGGCTTTGTGTGTTCCCCAATAAGTACTGGTTATCTACCCATTAGCTCCTGATTTGTTCCTGATTTGTTCCTGAGACATTCCCAAGTAGTTAATCAAATTTCTTGTACCTTATTGTAAAGTGTTAAACAAAAGTCAATGCAGGAAGTGGACTGGTGGACCAGACAGCGCTCCTTGTTCGTTCAAAGAACAACAGATCCTGCTCTTTTGTTAGTCTGTGTTGTTTCTTCTATACAAGGTGTACTTTTGGCTTTTGTAGTTTGATGCTCCACCTGATACAATGTTAAGGCTGAAGTTGGTCAGTGGGCGAGGGATTAAAAACAAAGAACGGGGGGAGGTTTCTCGATTGCAGAAACAAAAAATAATAATAAACAAACTGGAGACTGGGAAGACGAGCACTTGCCAGACTATTTATTTGGCTGGGTGAAAATAAAATGGTGCAAAGAATAAGTCTGGGGTAGATTAAATAAAAACAGGAAAACAGAAAACTCCATGTTCATCAGCACAAGACAACAGCAGTTGTGTGTTTGCATATCAATCAGTGTAATTAGAGGGTAAATAATGTGTCAACAATATTCTTTTTATTTGTGCACATTGTGTAGACTGTTCTCGGTTTGTTACAACAAATGCAATGTGTTGCAATGTCAGAACCTCTTACGCTTCACGTTGCCCACTTCCTAGGCAAAGCTCTTCTGGGTCCTCCACGGCTCTACCAGCAGCTGCAAGAACTGCAACACGACCTTTCGGTTGTCGAAGAGGTTACGCTGCTCGTGGGCACGCTGCAAGGGACATATCAGGTACAGAGCACTTTAATTTGTCTTTTAGAACTTGCAAAAGAAAAAATAAGCTAACACCTAGTCAGTGAAACTAGTAAATGTTCACATACATCACCCAGATGATCGTTCAGCGTTTTGTTTGAAGGCTATAAGTGACTGTTGAAACAGTAGCTGACATTCAAGTTGTATTTTTCCTCTGCCAGGAATGCTTTCAGTTTTATACATTATTTATAATCAAGTTATCTAGAGATGTTGAATTGAGATGTTTGAAATATGGAGTGCAATCTGCCAAGTGAAGCTTACTTTACAATTCTGTGTAAGATTTGTGGACACCCTGAAGAGTTACAGAAGTAGCACTGACATTAAAGTAGAGCAATGAAATGAATGTCACCTTCCCCGCTAGAGTTTTGGACTAAGATCATCTTTTGTTGAGAAATGACAAAGTTGTAATCATTTTGGCTAAACCTAAAAAAAAAAAAATCACTATCTCACTGGCTATATCTCACAGGATCTGTTAGTACTTCAGTGTGTGTGTCGAGAATGATTGTCAGCTACAGTCACACTGAACTTTAGCTCAGATTCTGTAAAATTGTAGTACAGTAGTCCCTTGCTACTTCGCGGTTCGACTTTCGCGGACTCGCTCTTTCACGGTTTTTCCAAGAGTGGACATGACACAGAATTGGTGATTGATGGATAAACCGCAAGATCGCCATGGATTTTTAAATGAAAAAATAAATTATTTTAATTAATGGAGCACCTGGTGCACCTGTGTGCAACCTACATGTGCATAGAGTTCCCTCATGCAGTGTGTCGATCTCTGCTCTGCAGCGGCAAAGTGGGCGTGGCCGAGAGTGCTGGCAGGTGGCAGCGGAGATCATGACATGCTGTGCTCTTTTTGAGCGTTTAGAGTTTAGAAATATTGTTTAGAATATTGCAAGAGTGTGGGAAGGCTTTAACACTAGCACTACCACATGTGAGCCATTTGGATAATCTAACTATAGTTCCCATGGGAGTTAGTCAAATGGCTCATTGAATTAGCATTTTTGCAGCCATTGGTATGTATATGAGGCCATTCTGTTGGTGTGGATGAGGCCTTGGGGGCATATTTATACATCAGAGTCAGAGAGTCAGAGAGTCTTTATCGTCATTTGCACCACATGTAGTACATGTGATGAAAACGAGAGTATGTACACAGGATCGTGTATATAAATATATAAATATATATATATAGTATATATATATATATATATATAAATATATATATAATAAATATATATATATATATATATATATATATACATACATGCACCCACATATATACAGTATATATATATATATATATATATATATATATATATATATATATATATATATATATATATATATATATATACAGTATATGTATATATATATGTACTGTATATATATGTATATGTATATATATAAATATAATATATATATTATGGGCGGCCGTGGTGTGGTGGTAATGGCAGTCATCCCCCGATCGGAAGGCTGGAGGTTCGAATCCCGGTTACTCACACCATGTGTCGTTGTGTCCCTGGGCAAGACACTTAACCCCGAGTTGCTCCCGATAGGACTGGAAGGCGCCTTGCATGGCAGTCACCGCTACCGGTGTATGAATGTGTGTATGAATGGGTGGATGGTTGGTATTGTAAAGCGCTTTGGGGTCCCTCACAGGGGGCTGGAAAGCGCTATATAAATAAGCTCCATTTACCATTTACCATATATATATATATATATATATATATATATATATATATATATATATATATATATATACATATATATATATACAGGTAGTCCCCGACTTACGAGCGAGTTCCGTTCCTCCGAGGCGCTCGTAACGCGAAAATTCGTAACTTGGAACGGCCACCACGTGTCTCGTAAGTCCGGAATTTCGCTCGTAAGTTGGAACGGTTTTGCTAGCGCGACTACAAACACTCGTTTTTCTTCGAAAAACTGCTTATGAGTGCATAAAAATGATCGGAAACGTGTGTCCACATACCCTGATGCATGCTCAATTATGTGTGTCCACATGTTTAGCTAACGAACTATGGTGAAAAAACACAGAAAAACTCAGTATTTTTTGCGTTTTTTCCAAAAATTTGCCAGCTCGTAAGTCCGGATCCTTGTAAGTAAGAACGCTCGTAAGTCGGGGACTACCTGTATATATATGTGATTGTATTGGCCACTTTTATCTGAAGGCGGGATTGTACAGGTGATCCCCGACTTACGAACGAGTTCCATTTCTACACCCATTCGTATAGCCGAAACGCCGTAAGTCGAGGACTACCTGTACTGGCCACTTTTATCTGAAGGCGGGATTGTAGAGGTGATCCCCGACTTACGAACGAGTTCCATTTCTACACACGTTCGTATAGCCGAAACGCCGTAAGTCGAGGCCACCATAAGTCGAGGGATACTGTATATATATATATATATATATATATATATATATATATATATATATATATATATATATATATATATATATATATATACAGGTAGTCCCCGATTTACGAGCGAGATCCGTTACAACGAGGCGCTCGTAAAGCGAAAATTCGTAAATTGGAACGGCCGCACGCGGCTCTCGTTAAACCGGAACCTCGCTCGCAAATCGGAACAAAACACGTGGCTCTCGTAAAGCCGGAACATCGCTCGCAAGTTGCCACAAACCACGTGGCTCTCGTGAAACCGGATCATCGCTCGCAAATTGGAACAGACCACGTGGCTCTCGTAAAACCGGAACATCGCTCGCAAAATTAGAACAAGCCCACGTGGCTCTCGTTAAACCGGAACCTCGCTCGCAAATCGGAAAAAAGGGCGCTAAAGAGACGCCAAGCACTCGTTTATCAACATGACACTGAAGAAGCATACATACTGATCCTTAAACATGCACAACACTTTATTTACAACCAGTTAGCTAGCACATTACACCACACATTCATCTATAAACACATACCTGTACAGTTTTTACTGTACTGTACAGTACAAACGTGCTTTTCTGCCCTTTCATTGAATACTGTACTGTACTGTAACCAAGTCACACCCATATGACATCATGTGACACCATGTGTCACATCCATCAGAAACCAGTGAAATGCATCTGGAACAACTCACACCCACCATGAACAAGCCAAATCCATCAGAATCAAGTCACACCCATCATGAACACATGACATCCATCAGCATCATGTTGCAAACAAACATCAGAAACAAGTGACATCCTCCAGAAAGATGTACTGTAGCAAGCATCATGTTTAAAAAAACAACAGTGCCATACAGTACTGTAGTGTCCACTCCATGAACTTTAGAAAGGTAGAACCAGCCAGCACAGAAACAGCATAAAAAAAGAAAGTTCCCTTACTTTGATTGAAGTGAAGGTAGTCTCTTTGGTTGTCAAAAGTTGCTGTTCAAACCTGGATCAGATGGGACTGCTTATGCAGCAGTGCAACCATCAATGTGAACATGTGAGTTCAGAGAAGCCGACGTAAGATGTAAGTTCAGTTCAAGTGTTTGGTCCTGATGTGATGGAGGATGCTGGAGGATGCAGGATGATGCAGGAACAAGCAGCATCATTCAGAGGGATGTGAGTTCAGTTCAAGTGTTTGGTCCTGATGTGATGGAGGATGCTGGAGGATGCAGGATGATGCAGGAACAAGCAGCATCATTCAGAGGGATGTGAGTTCAGTTCAAGTGTTTGGTCCTGATGTGATGGAGGATGCTGGAGGATGCAGGATGATGCAGGAACAAGCAGCATCATTCAGAGGGATGTGAGTTCAGTTCAAGTGTTTGGTCCTGATGTGATGGAGGATGCTGGAGGATGCAGGATGATGCAGGAACAAGCAGCATCATTCAGAGGGATGTGAGTTCAGTTCAAGTGTTTGGTCCTGATGTGATGGAGGATGCTGGAGGATGCAGGATGATGCAGGAACAAGCAGCATCATTCAGAGGTAAGATGTGAGTTCAGTTCAAGTGTTTGGTCCTGATGTGATGGAGGATGCTGGAGGATGCAGGATGATGCAGGAACAAGCAGCATCATTCAGAGGTAAGATGTGAGTTCAGTTCAAGTGTTTGGTCCTGATGTGATGGAGGATGCTGGAGGATGCAGGATGATGCAGGAACAAGCAGCATCATTCAGAGGTAAGATGTGAGTTCAGTTCAAGTGTTTGGTCCTGATGCGAGGATGCAGAAGGTATGCAGGCGTCCAGGTGTCTGACATGGGTCAGCGATGCCACTGGAGGCAGGAGAGCTGGTCTGTCTGTGAACACAAACAACACACATGTTGAAGTGAACATTACACACAGAGAGATGACACCCCCCACACACACACACGCACAAGTTGTGAAAAGGCCTCACGTTCATGTGGAGGAGAGGAGGCAGCGCACGGGTGTTCTGACTGGTCAGACAGGAGTCCAGGTGTCTGACATGGGTCAGCGATGCCACTGGAGGCAGGAGAGCTGGTCTGTCTGTGAACACAAACAACACACATGTTGAAGTGAACATTACACACAGAGAGATGACACCCCCCACACACACACACGCACAAGTTGTGAAAAGGCCTCACGTTCATGTGGAGGAGAGGAGGCAGCGCACGGGTGTTCTGACTGGTCAGACAGGAGTCCAGGTGTCTGACATGGGTCAGCGATGCCACTGGAGGCAGGAGAGCTGGTCTGTCTGTGAACACAAACAACACACATGTTGAAGTGAACATTACACACAGAGAGATGACACCCCCCACACACACACACGCACAAGTTGTGAAAAGGCCTCACGTTCATGTGGAGGAGAGGAGGCAGCGCACGGGTGTTCTGACTGGTCAGACAGGAGTCCAGGTGTCTGACATGGGTCAGCGATGCCACTGGAGGCAGGAGAGCTGGTCTGTCTGTGAACACAAACAACACACATGTTGAAGTGAACATTACACACAGAGAGATGACACCCCCCACACACACACACGCACAAGTTGTGAAAAGGCCTCACGTTCATGTGGAGGAGAGGAGGCAGCGCACGGGTGTTCTGACTGGTCAGACAGGAGTCCAGGTGTCTGACATGGGTCAGCGATGCCACTGGAGGCAGGAGAGCTGGTCTGTCTGTGAACACAAACAACACACATGTTGAAGTGAACATTACACACAGAGAGATGACACCCCCCACACACACACACGCACAAGTTGTGAAAAGGCCTCACGTTCATGTGGAGGAGAGGAGGCAGCGCACGGGTGTTCTGACTGGTCAGACAGGAGTCCAGGTGTCTGACATGGGTCAGCGATGCCACTGGAGGCAGGAGAGCTGGTCTGTCTGTGAACACAAACAACACACATGTTGAAGTGAACATTACACACAGAGAGATGACACCCCCCACACACACACACGCACAAGTTGTGAAAAGGCCTCACGTTCATGTGGAGGAGAGGAGGCAGCGCACGGGTGTTCTGACTGGTCAGACAGGAGTCCAGGTGTCTGACATGGGTCAGCGATGCCACTGGAGGCAGGAGAGCTGGTCTGTCTGTGAACACAAACAACACACATGTTGAAGTGAACATTACACACAGAGAGATGACACCCCCCACACACACACACGCACAAGTTGTGAAAAGGCCTCACGTTCATGTGGAGGAGAGGAGGCAGCGCACGGGTGTTCTGACTGGTCAGACAGGAGTCCAGGTGTCTGACATGGGTCAGCGATGCCACTGGAGGCAGGAGAGCTGGTCTGTCTGTGAACACAAACAACACACATGTTGAAGTGAACATTACACACAGAGAGATGACACCCCCCACACACACACACGCACAAGTTGTGAAAAGGCCTCACGTTCATGTGGAGGAGAGGAGGCAGCGCACGGGTGTTCTGACTGGTCAGACAGGAGTCCAGGTGTCTGACATGGGTCAGCGATGCCACTGGAGGCAGGAGAGCTGGTCTGTCTGTGAACACAAACAACACACATGTTGAAGTGAACATTACACACAGAGAGATGACACCCCCCACACACACACACGCACAAGTTGTGAAAAGGCCTCACGTTCATGTGGAGGAGAGGAGGCAGCGCACGGGTGTTCTGACTGGTCAGAC
>JBBPBX010003730.1:0-30519 GCA_038048925.1 Garcialebias charrua
TTTAGGGTGGAGAACAGAACTCGTGGTTTGCGAGAGTTTGAAGCAATGGTATGTTTATGTTTATTAAATTTGTTCATTTTTTAAACAAAAAAAAAACACAATACAAGACAATCCCATAAATGACAACGTACAAAATATAAAAAAAGAAAGGTAGCAGAAAGAAGAATAAATCTTATTATATCTGCCCCTTTTTTCAAACAATCAGTTCAAACAATAATAATCTTCCAGCAACAGTACAAAATGAATAACTCTATCTAATTTTCTAATACAATACACATTACGCTATAGCAACAGTACAAAATGAATAACTCTAATTTTCTAACTAATACAATACACATTACGCTATTTCATATATATTTTTTAAGAAATTCGTTTTGATCCATCCATCCATCCATCCATCTTCTTCCGCTTATCCGGGGTCGGGTCGCGGGGGTAGCAGCCTAAGTAGGGAGGCCCAGACTTCCCTCTCCCCAGCCACTTGGAGCAGCTCTTCCGGGGGAATCACATTTACCTGCAGTGTTCCGTCAGTGAGGACTGAACTTGGAAAAAGGGCCTTCTCCTACTCCGCTCCTGCTTCATGGAATATCTTACAAAAAGATCTGAAGCTCTCGACCTTGACTTCTCTAAATGGTTTTCAGAATCTGTTGGAATCCTGGCAAAAACCAATGCAGATTTGTTCCTGTCTTTGATTTTATACGTCTACCTTATAATGTTTTGCTAGTTTTTTGATACTTTGTTAAAAAAAAAAAAAAAAAAACTTTCTTTTGTTTTTTTCTCTCTTTTGTTTTCTATTGTTTATTGTTTGTTTGTTTATTGTTTATTGTTTAAGGAAATTCTACCACTGCTGTTCATTGTTCTTTAGTTTTAGCAGGTCGCTTTCGTAAATGAGCCCATGAGGTTCAAAAGATTTACCTGACTAAATGAAGGTTGAATGAATGAATCCCAAGGCGTTCCCAAGCCAGCCGAGAAACATAGTCCCTCCAGCGTATCCTGGGTCTTCCTCTGGGTCTCCTCCCGGTGGGACATGCCCGGAACACCTCACCAGGGAGGCGTCCAGGAGGCATCCTAACCAGATGCCCGAGCCACCTCAACTGGCTCCTCTCGATGTGGAGAAGCAGCGGCTCTACTCCGAGTCCCTCCCGGATGACTGAGCTTCTCACCCTATCTCTAAGGGAGAGTCCAGCCACCCTGCGGAGAAAACTCATTTCAGCCGCTTGTATCCGAGATCTTGTTCTTTCGGTCATAACCCAAAGCTCATGACCATAGATGAGGGTGGGAACGTAGATCGATCGGTAAATTGAGAGCTTTGCCTTTTGACTCAGCTCTCTCTTCACCACGACAGACCGGTACAGCGCCCGCTTCACTGCGGACGCTGCACCTATCCGCCTATCGATCTCACGCTCCAGTTTTCCCTCATTCGTGAACAAGATCCCGAGATACTTAAACTCCTCCACTTGGGGCAGGACCTCCTCCCCGACCCGGAGAGGGCACGCTACCCTTTTCCGGCTCAAGACCATGGCCTCGGATTTGGAGGAACTGATCCTCATCCCGGCCGCATCACATTCAGCTGCAAACCGCTCCAGCGAAAGCTGTAGATCACGAGCTGATGAAGCCAATAGGACCACATCATCTGCAAAAAACAGAGAAGCGATTCTAAGGCCACCAAAACGGATCCTCTCAACACCTTGGCTGCGCCTAGAAATTCTGTCCATAAAAGTTATAAACAGAATCGGTGACAAAGGGCAACCTTGGCGGAGTCCAACTCTCACCGGAAACGAGCCTGACTTACTGCCAGCGATGCGGACCAAGCTCTGACACCGGTCGTACAGGGACCTAACAGCCCATATCAAAGGGCCTGGTACCCCATACTCCCGGAGTACCCCCCACAGAACCCCCCGAGGGACGCGGTCGAATGCCTTTTCCAAGTCCACAAAGCACATGTAAACTGGTTGGGCAAACTCCCACGCACCCTCCAGGACCCTGCTGAGGGTGTAGAGCTGGTCTAGTGTTCCACGACCAGGACGAAAACCACACTGCTCCTCCTGAATCCGAGGTTCGACTATCCGACGGACCCTCCTCTCCAGAACCCCTGAATAGACCTTACCAGGGAGGCTTAAGAGTGTGATCCCCCTATAGTTGGAACACACCCTACGGTCCCCCTTTTTGAATAGGGGAACCACCACCCCAGTCTGCCAATCCAAGGGAACTGCCCCCGATGTCCACGCGATATTGCAGAGTCGCGTAAGCCAACACAACCCCACAACATCCAGAGCCCTAAGGAACTCAGGACGAATCTCATCCACCCCCGGAGCCCTGCCACCACGGAGCTTTTTAACCACCTTGGCGACCTCAGCACCAGAGATTGGAGAGCCCGACCCAAAGTCCCCAGGCTCCGCTTCCTCAGTGGAAGACGTGCCAGTAGGATTGAGGAGGTCTTCGAAGTATTCCGCCCACCGACTCACAACATCCCGAGTTGAGGTCAACAGCACGCCATCCCCACCATAAATGGTGTTGGTCGCGTACCGCTTTCCCCCCCTGAGACGCCGGATGGTGGACCAGAATCGCCTCGAAGCCGTACGGAAGTCATTCTCCATGGCCTCTCCGAACTCCTCCCACGCCCGAGTTTTTGCCTCAGCAACCACCCGAGCCGCATGCCGCTTGGACTGCCGGTACCTATCTGCTGCTTCCGGGGTCCCACAGGCCAAAAAGGCCCAATAGGACTCCTTCTTCAGCTTGACAGCATCCCTCACCGCCGGTGTCCACCACCGGGTTCGAGGGTTGCCACCACGACAGGCACCAACAACCTTGCGGCCACAACTCTGATAAGCTGCCTCGACATTAGAGGCGCGTTTTGATCATTTTCTTAAATGTAAACATTGACTTGGCATTTTTAACTACATTCTCCAAGCCATTCCATAATCTAATTCCCTGGATCGAGGTAGACCGTCCCTTCAAACTAGTTCTGAATTGTGGTTTTACAAATATCTCTGTCCCCTTAAGATTATAAGAACTTTGTCTTTTTTTTTCATTTATAGATGGCCTCCCTTCACACCTTTTAGCCATCCTCTCACTCCAATATGTATTTTTTTAAGAGAGAAAGAAAGAAAAGAGAAAGTAAGACAACAAAACAACAATTATCCACAAAAAGAGCACAAGGCAAACACACCCAACCTCCGTCCACAATCCTGCAAAGCACATGACAGAACACAGCAACGAAACATACATGCATAAAGACTGATAATATTCATGACCTTGCAGTAGCTTTCTATAAATACACATACCCATTCCTACAAATATATATACAGTATACATACATATACATTTATATTCATTCATATACCCATCTACATATCTGCATATATCTGCATATCAGAGAGTCAGAGTCAGAGAGAATTTATTGTCATTTGCACCGCATGTAGTACATGTGTTGAAAACGAGATTATGTACACAGGGTCCCAGTTACATCCAACAACAAATGCAAGAGAAATACAATAATAACATCTAGGATTAACTAAGAGAGACATCACATCAGCTAGTAATACACTAAGCCCTAATGTAGTAGAAAAACATCATTATAAACAGCAGCACGAACATGAGCAGATGGTCACAGATGAACGCAGCATATGCATCCCTGCATCCATTTGTGTGTGGTTGTGAGCATGCATAAGTGAATAAGGTTCCTCCAATAGAACATTTAGTAGCGAGTGTGAAGCATCAGAGATCCGTCCCCCCAAAGCCCGAGACAGACGAAGGGGCGATCAAAGCCCAAGACCCAGGAAGGACCCCGAGCCCAGAGTCCCCAGGACCACCCGAACAGGACGAGCCACTCGTCCACTCCCCAGGTCCGACCAAGGGGAAGAACCGGACGAACCCCACCAGCGACCACACACAATGACCCCCCGGGGTCAACCGCTTGTCTTAAAGAACTTTGTCTTTTAACAAAATGCATTTGGATATTTAAAGGTAATGCGTTATTCTGAGCCGTATACATAACTGATAAAGTGGGAGTGGTGGCGCAGAGGTTAAGAAGGTGCGCTTGTGATCGGAAGGTCGCTGGTTCAAGCCCCGATACCGACAAACATCAAAGATGTGGGTGGGATAAGTGAAGCGGTCACACTTGTCTCCACCCTCATCTGCCCCACTCTGGGCCCTTGAGCAAGGCCCTTAACCCACACCATCTGCTCCCCTGGGAACCCTAGATATCAGCTCTCTGCTCCACACAGAGGGCTGTGGTTGCTCGGTGGTCTGTGGTTGTGTCAGGAAGGGCATCCGGCGTAAAAAAATCAACTGCCAAATCTTCGTGCGACTAGATCGCTGTGGTGACCCCTAACACAGGGAAAAAAGCAGAAAGAGAGAAAAAATAAAAAATAAAAAATACATAACTGATAAAATATTATAATCTACTAAATCATGGAACTTCAATAACTTCAGTTGATAAAATAATGTGCTTGATGGATGACAGTAATGCTTTCTAGTGATAATTCTTACAGCTCTTTTCTGTAATACAAAAACAGGCTTTGTAATTGTTTTACACGCTTTCCCCCAAACATCAATACAATAGATTAAGTGTGGAACAATGATTGTGTTATACAACAAATACAGAGCTTTATCATTCAATAGGTCTCTGACTTTGTACAGTACTGCAATCGATTTAGCTATTTTTATTCTTACAGAATTTATGTGTTGTTTCCATGTCAGTTTGTCATCAATAATAACACCCAAAAACTTCACCTCATTCACTCTACAAATCTCAACACCCTCAATTTTGAATGGAACATCAACAGTTTTCTTTTTATTACTGAATATCATGTAATTAGTTTTTTCTAGATTTAATGATAATTTATTCATTTTAAACCAAGTTTGTATTTTGACAAATTCTGTCTTTATCAATTCCAACATTTGTTCTATATCTTCACCTAAACAAAAAAATGTGGTATCAGCAAAAAGTACACATTTAAGAAGTCCTGACACATTTACCAAGTCATTCACATATAAAATAAATAGCTTTTGTCCAAGTACAGAGCTTTGAGGAACTCCACATGTGATATTACAGAGGTCAGATCTTACATCATTTATCTGTACAAACTGTTTCCGATCTTTCAAATAGCTAGATACCCACTGGACGCATGATCCTCTAATACCATATTTGTTCAAAATTTCAAGGAGAATGGTGTGATCAATAGTATTGAATGCTTTTTTAAATCAACAAAAATACTGACACAATATTGTTTTTGATCGACAGCAGTAGTTATTTGTTCCATTAATTCCATGAGAGCCATTGATGTAGAGTTTTTTGCTCTAAACCCATACTGACTGTTGCTTAGAATATTTTGTTTATCTATAAATTGATCTAGTCTGTTCACAAATAGTTTTTCAAGAATTTTTGAAAACTGTGGTAACAAGGATATAGGTCTATAATTGTTGAACACACATTTATCACCATTTTTAAAAAGAGGAACTACCTTAGCTACTTTCATATTATCAGGAAATATTCCTGTTGAAAATGATAAATTACATATATATGTAAACGGCTCAATAACATGACTCATTATGTCCTTTACAAACATCATATCCATATTCACCCAGTCTTTTGATCTCTTGTCGGTAAGATTGTTTACTACATTCATTATTTCCACTTTGTCAGTTCCATTTAGAAAAATACTCTTTGCCCAACCTGTAATTGAATGACTCACATTATTGTCTACTTTTGGTATTTTAGCTGCAAGGCTTGATCCAACATTCACAAAATATTGATTAAATCCATTTACAATTTCATTTTCATCATGAATTTCATCGTTGTCTTTTACAAAATATTTTGAAATACCCGTTTTTGTTTTATGATTCTTCAGAACACTATTCATTATTCGCCATGTTGCTTTCATATCACCATTACTTTTATCTAATAATTTACTATAATATTCTTTCTTGTGTTTCCTTATAATCCCTACTAATTTATTTTTATACTTTTTATATTTTTCTTCAGCGTTCTGACTTCGCAATTTCAAGAAACATGAATACAAATAATTCTTTTTTAACAAGCATTTCTCAACCCTTTTGTCATCCATGGTTGGTCAACCATATTTCTCTTTGTATAATTTGTTTGCACACAATTCTTTTCATACAGAGCTTCCAAGATATTCATAAACTCATCATACAATCTGTTCACATCGTCAACATACACATCATTCCAGTCTTGTTTATCTAGATCCTCTTTTAATTTATCCAAAACTTTTTTTGATGCGTTTATGATCTTTTGCTTTGTTGTAACTGCTTTTGAGATGCTTTGAACATTTTTATAGATTGTGAAAACTGGTAAATGATCACTTAAGTCGGTTGATAAAATACAACCTATCACATCCCCATTTGTTATATTTGTGAAAATATTATCAATTATTGTGGCACTATGAGTAGTAATTCTTGTTGGCTTTGATATCAACGGATACATATTTAAACTGTACATTGAGTTTATAAATGTACTGATGTTATTTGAATCCGTTTTATTTCCCATATCAATGTTAAAGTCTCCACACAAAAAAAACTTTTTTATTAAAACTCTTTTCCAATAGCTCCAAGATTTTATCAGTGAATATTTCTATATTTGATCCTGGTGATCTATATACACAACTTATTATTATGTTTTTATCATTTTTGTTTATTATTTCTATTGTTATCATTTCCATATTATTATCAACAATTATTGACATTTCACTATTTAATTTACATTTTATTTCATTATTAACAAATAGAACGACTCCACCACCTCTTTTATTATTTCTGTTCATATGAAATAATTCATACCCTTTGAAGTGAATATTATTTGTGTTATCATCACTGAGCCATGTCTCTGACAGTACTATTAGCATAAAAGTTATGTTTAATTGTTTTAAGTAATCTGTTATTTTGGATATACAGTATTTGCATTTATACTTCTGCTATTGAAGTGAATAATAGAGAGACCTCCATTTGTTATATTGATGTCATTAAACTGCTCTTCATTATAATATTCACTATCTTTTATTACAGGAAAAAAATTGCATCAATCACATCTTCAACATTATATATTTTAGGTTCTGAGTCTTCGTATGTTGTCATGTTCTAATGTATTTGTTCATTTCACTGTACCGGTATATTATGTCCATTTTGTGTGTGAGTTGTTTCATTGATTTGTAATTTGTCATCTCCTGAGTTCATCCAAGTTTTTCCAGATCCTTCAGCTCTTTTATCATTTTAGCCTGAGACCCTTCATGTGTTTTGATAAAGATGTTTCCTTTCTTGTCCATGTTGATGCTATTTTGTTCTGTTTTTTTAACAACCTTGCCTCACGTGCAATGTTTCCATTTTTTTGGTTAGATGTTCTTTTATGTAAACGTTTGTTCCCTGCAGTTTTTTTGCTTGCATAATTACATTGTTTTTTAACTTCCTGCTAATAAACTTGACAACTACTGACGGTTTGAATTTTGGTGACTTACTGGGCAGGGTGTGACAGAACGAAATGTCCCCATGTTCTATGTCAATGTTCTTGTTCTGTTAAAAAGTAACTACATGCTCCTCCAGAGTCCGTAGTTCTTCCTGTGGTGCATCCTCAGTTGGGTTAGTGTTAGTAAGAGTTTTTACGCATCCTCAGTTGGGTTAGTGTTAGTAATAGTTTTTAACCCATGTCCGACACTTACAAACATCAAGTCCTGTGATCACCAAGTTGTCTTGCTTTGTGTATTGTTCTAAGTCATCTATTTTTCCAGTTCAGCTATTTTATTGTCTTTGCTGATTATCAGTTCTCTCAGCTGTCTTATTTCATCAACCAGACCAACCTGGTGATCCATTTTTGCTGATAAGTTTGCTATTTCTTCACCCATAAAGTTTAGTGATTTTTAAAGTCTTGCATTTCTGCTGCGTTGTTTCCCTCCGACTCTTGTGACTTTTGTCCTCCATTTCTCGTCATACTTACAGAGTTTGTAGTCTAGTGGTAGCAGGTCTCTGGTTGATGGTTTGTTTGCTGAACCACGTGGGCCTTCCACAAGGCTCACATGCCTAACGATGGTGGCTGTGGCCCAGCACCCAGATCAGCTGTTATCAGATCAGAACTCACGGTCTCAGCAGCCTGCAGCAATGAGATCTGTTATCCAAAAAGGTTGGCTCACTAGCCTGGCTTAGACGGCGGTCCTCAGGTTCGCGCACTGTGCTCGGCCTCCTCCGGTCGCAGCAGCTCTGATGTTAGCCCAATTAGCACAGCACGTAGCTCTAGATACAGCTCCGATGCTAGCCCAGCTCGTAGCTCCAGACAGCGGTCCTCCGGTTCACACACGGTGCTCGGCCCAACTCGTAGCTCCAGACGGCGGTCCTCTGGTTCGCGCACGGTGCCCAGCCTCCTCCGGTCACAGCAACTCGGATGTTAGCCCAACTAGCACAGCACGTAGCTCCAGATGTAGCTCCGATGCTAACCCAGCTCGTAGCTCCAGACGGTGGCACCCCGGTCCTTGCACGGTGCTCAGCCTCCTTCGGTCGCAACAGCTCCGCGGTCAGCGCACTAATTTGTTTCGTGGTACCTGTCGACGGCTCTTCAGTCTGTGTGTGGCGTTTAGCCCTCTCTGGTCACGGCAGCTTCGAGGTCGACTAGCCAGATTAGCCTGTGGCTCGAGACGCTAGCTCTCAGATCCGTGCTCTGTGCTCGACCCCCTCCAATCAAAGCTCCAAAATCGGTCAGCCAGCTCGGCTCGTGGCGACTCTTCAATTCGTCCGCGACGCTCGTGCCAGATACATACATACATACATACATACATACATACATACATACATACATACATACATACATACATACATACATACATACATACATACATACATACATACATACATACATACATACATACATACATACATACATACATACATACATACATACATACATACATACATACATACATACATACATACATACATACATACATACATACATACATACATACATACATACATACATACATACATACATACATACATACATACATACATACATACATACATACATACATACATACATACATACATACATACATACATACATACATACATACATACATACATACATACATACATACATACATACATACATACATACATACATACATACATACATACATACATACATACATACATACATACATACATACATACATACATACATACATACATACATACATACATACATACATACATACATACATACATACATACATACATACATACATACATACATACATACATACATACATACATACATACATACATACATACATACATACATACATACATACATACATACATACATACATACATACATACATACATACATACATACATACATACATACATACATACATACATACATACATACATACATACATACATACATACATACATACATACATACATACATACATACATACATACATACATACATACATACATACATACATACATACATACATACATACATACATACATACATACATACATACATACATACATACATACATACATACATACATACATACATACATACATACATACATACATACATACATACATACATACATACATACATACATACATACATACATACATACATACATACATACATACATACATACATACATACATACATACATACATACATACATACATACATACATACATACATACATACATACATACATACATACATACATACATACATACATACATACAATACATACATACATACATACATACATACATACATACATACATACATACATACATACATACATACATACATACATACATACATACATACATACATACATACATACATACATACATACATACATACATACATACATACATACATACATACATACATACATACATACATACATACATACATACATACATACATACATACATACATACATACATACATACATACATACATACATACATACATACAAACATACATACATACATACATACATACATACATACATACATACATACATACATACATACATACATACATACATACATACATACATACATACATACATACATACATACATACATACATACATACATACATACATACATACATACATACATACATACATACATAGACAGTAGACAGCATACAGACATACAGTAGTAGACAGCACCAAGTTCCTGGGAGTGCACGTCTCAAAGGACCTGTCCTGGAGCAGGAACACTGCAGCACTGGCAAAGAAGGCTCACCAGCGTCTCTACTTTCTCCGCAAGCTGAAAAGGGCTGGAGCTTCAACCCCCATCATGAGCACCTTCTACAGAGGTGCCATAGAAAGTGTCCTGACCAGCTGCATCACTGTGTGGTTTGGTGCATGTACTGCATCCTGCCGCAAGAGCCTCCAGCGCATTGTGAGAGCAGCTGAGAAGATCGTGGGCACCTCCTTGCCCTCACTGCAGGACTTACACAGCAAACGCCTCACTCGGAAAGCCCACCGCATGGCAGGTGATCCCACACACCCACTACACAGCTGCTTCAGACTGCTGCCATCAGGGAGGAGACTGAGGAGTCTCCAGGCTCGAACCAGCAGACTGAGAGACAGCTCTGTTCATCAGGCAGTCAGAATGCTAAACACTCTGCCTGCTCTGCCTCCCCTCCCATTTGAACTGCCTTAACACTAAAACTTTCTCACATATTATCACTCAACACAAAGTTTTTAACACTAGACTCTGTGTCACCAAACGGGTTTTCACTAAACTCTCGGTCATGTGCTCATACAGTTTGCACTACTTCTCATACTTGCACTAATGTCTGTATTACATCACTGCCTATAATCATAATACTGTTTACATTCTCTGTTTACATTTATTAATACTGTTTACTTTTATTACTACTGCTTACATGTAATTACTACTGTTTACATTTATTTACACTACTCTAATATCTACACCACTGCTGGTACATATACAGTGTGCTCTGAACGGTCTTATTTAGGGATGCCCAATGTGCCTTACTGCATATGCCACTTTTTGCCTCTACAACAACATCAACTACTACCTCATACATATACTGTGTACATTGACTCATACGCTGCTTTGCCACTTTGCAAATGTCAATGCTAGAAACCTTTAGTTTATTTTAGTTATACTTTTTATACTCTTTTTTTATACTAGTATGCAAAAACTCAGGACAATATTATGTTCATTAAATGTTTAATGTTTTAGTTTTAGAGTTGGTGTAAATTTTCATACTCTTATACCACTATGCAAAAAACTCAGGACAGTGTTAGTTTTACTATTTTATGCTTATGTCTATTATTATATGTTTCAGTGTTTCAATGTTTAGATGTTTACTGTTGCACCGAGGGACTGAGAGAAACGCAATTTCGGTCCTGTGTATGTCCTGCACTGTACATATTGCAGATCTGACAATAAAGTTGACTTTGATACATACATATATATATACATACATACATACATATATATATATATATTTGTACCCTTTCAGTCGGTCTCTCAGTGCAACATACTTGCTATGGGAATTGCGCCCCCGCGCGATTACCTGAAGGAATATACTCACGCCTTTACGGCTAGGGACGTCACCGCCACGCCAGAGGCCCCGCCCTCTGGGTACTCAAGCGGCTTGCGCCCCTCCATCTTTCCCTCTTTTTTGCCCTTCACCTCGCTTAAACCTGAACTACCTCTTCGCGGGACTTCTCTGTGGCTTCATTGCTCAACCTGAGGTGAGCTTGCTCCCTGCACAGAGCGCACAGAGAATTACTCCTGCGCACTGCTGGACTAGCGAAAGCTAGTCCCGACACATTTCTCTTAACCCCAAAGTTTTTTTTCTCCTCTCTCTACAGATTGCTTCGCTCAACGGCGCTAACTACGCCACAAGAAAAAAGCTACCTCGCTAACTCCTAGCAAGCTAGCCAGCAAAAGTGATGCGACAGAGGAGACATTTCAAGAAAAAGAAGAAAGATTCTGGAAGGACTCGCTCGCCTCATCTCGGACATTCCTCTGGAGAAAGGAAAACAAGGCGAGACTTCCAAGGAAAACCAATGGAATGGCGAGCCCAACTTTGCGCGCCTGTCCCAGTGGATGTGGTTTCTCCCTCGCAGTAACAGACACCCACGAGGCCTGTCCAGTCTGCCTGGGAATGCTTCATGCAAAAACAGCACTGAATGCGCCCAATTTTTGCCTACACTGCAACCTCATGATGGATGCGATGCTGCGGCATCGGGTTGACCTTGTCGCCAAAGCAATGGGCGCTTCAGCGATGACAGCGGACGCGGACACCACGGACCCCTCATTCCCACGCCGGGGTTGGAGAACATGCCTCTACATGACAGCACACGTGTCGAACACTGACCCTGACGTGCTAGCTCCTATGGTGGACCTAACAGTCGAATTTGACACCCGTGGCATGATGAACGAGGACAAGATCTCGATTTCAGCCTCGGGCGAATTTTCAACGGAGGAGGTGGACGTGGAACTGAAGGATCAGGGTGAAGATATCTCTCAGACCCCGGTTCCTGTGCTCCCAAAAACTGATTTTTCCGTCCCTGCTCTGTTCGTCTTGTGCCACAGTGCAACGGACGCTCTGAACATCCCATGGCCTGAACCTCCGCCTCGCCAACAGGTCACGAGGCTAGCAGGAAACTATTTTTTCTCGAAGCAGCAGGCCGCCATGAGGCAAAAGATGCTCATGTTCCTGGACTTCCTCACAGAACTAACTCGCACCTGGACTCAACCAAGAGCCCCCATGCTCCTTCCCCTCTCACAGTTCCTCGACGTAGACGGGATGGATGAAGTGGGAATAGCTAACCTACCTCAGATTGAGGACACACTAGCGTCTCACCTCGCTCCTAAATCATCAGGAACAAAACCAACTCTTCCCAGCAAGGCTTGTCGAGCCCCGGCTTCTCTTCTCGAGAGGTGCTACAGGGCTCAGGGACTTGCGGCGCGCGCCATAAACACGTCCGCGTTAATGCAGGCTTACCTAGCGGAAAAGTTGCAACAGCTTCAAACAACAACGGACAAGCAGGCGGCTGCCGAATTGCTGGATGAAGCCCGCAGAGCAACAGACTTTGTGCTCCGTATGATGGGGACAGCTGCTGTTGCGCAGGGCAGGGGAATGACGGAAGTGGTCATCGCGATCCGTCACCTCTGGATGACTGACGGATCTCCCGGAGGGACAAAAGGTACCTTTTCTCCACCACTCGATAGAGCCGGAGGGATTGTTTGGTAAAGCTTTGGAGCAAATTGAGACCAAGTTGGACCAAAGACGCAGACAGGCGGAAGCTCTCCGGGTGGGCATTCCCCGGAGAAGCTTCGCCCCCTCAAGGGAGTCTGCTGGTAGCAGATCTGTGCAGTCTCGGCACCACTCGGCAACGCGTGCCCCACCGCAGAAGCGGCCAGCATATGAGGAGGAGCCCAGGCAAAGACCCCCGCAGGTTTCACCTCATACTGTGCACGCATGGAGCAAAAACAGGTTTGTCCCCCACCAGGCAACCAAACACAGGGCCTCCTCGGCGAATCGTGACAACAGACAAAAACGTGCCTGATGAACCAGGTCCACGTTTCTACGTTACGCGATCACCCGCCCACGTGGTAACGGGATTGATCTCTTCATGTCCAGACTTTGCTTGTAACATAGTACAAACAGCTGGTTTATTTACAGCATACACGAATCATGCTTTCTCTGTTGTGAGTGACATAAAATCATGTACGTCATTGCACATAAGCATGAATAAAGTTCATGAAACAGCTCCTCTCTGTTTTATTGACTCTCAAAAAACAAAACAACAACAACACACAATCTTCAGCAAAACAGGTCCCTCTGACCTGTGAGCCGTCATAAAAGGAGAAGGCCTTTTTCCCCTCTCCCTCACGGCCCACGGGATATTAGCATATTCAAGAAACCCCAGCAGAGTGCCTCTGATACATCTGCAGTGAACAGACAGAGAGGCGTCTACGAACCCCCCCCCCCCACGCCTCTCAGGGAGACAGGTGGGGAGGGTCACGTGCTCAAGCCCTCGTTTCGTTGAGCCAGCCAATACACTAACCAGATGAACACGTGACATGTCCACAGCTCAGGGAAGCAAGCTGACAGTGTCTGACGACGGGAGGCTGCATCAGACGCCCTCAGGCAGCCACAAACTTCATACCTTCACAACAGTGACTGTGTTCAGCCTGTTGTAGATGAAAACAAGTCAGAGCCGAATCAGATCTCTCTTCCTGTTTTTCGAGGGGGACTGAGCTCTTTATCACCAAAAAATCTGAAGTCTGCCAAACCAAAAGGAACACACCCACGCTC
Source organism: Garcialebias charrua (assembly GCA_038048925.1). NCBI lineage: Eukaryota > Metazoa > Chordata > Actinopteri > Cyprinodontiformes > Rivulidae > Garcialebias > Garcialebias charrua. The sequence goes on from JBBPBX010003730.1 coordinate 14,330, forward strand.
TAACGGTGCAGCCGCTCCTTTGTTATTAACGAGGGATACACAATGCCCAAGCAGTACTCAGCCAGCACGTCACCTACCGTTCTGTACTGATTCAAATCTACTTTCAAAAATAATTCTCCCAAAGGGTGAAACATGGACCTCGGTCGGTTTACCTGGTACCAACGCTCCATTAAAGCCAAGGACCAGTAGACTGGACCACTCCAGAAAACTGGTCAAAGTCAGGAGGTCTGCTCGTTTACATAACTCGCAGCCTCACAGTAGGACTCCAAACTTGGAGGAGGAAAATAGACTTTCTGCTCCAAACCTGTCTAATAAAGATGACAGGTTACATCTGCCTTCAATTGACCCTGAGCAAGGTAATTTGGGAGCACATCAGCAAGGAGGCCTTCTTCCCAATCTGGTTGACCCCCAGGGGTTAACAGCCTCTGTGTCTCCAGAAGGAGCAGTACATCCACTTAGGCCAGGAACTACCAAAAGTCTCAGCTTGTTGGCTGAAAAAGAACAGGTTGATGGCGTCAGGTTTGCCAGAAAATGTGGTATTGACAATACAAAATGCCCGTGCTGGATCAACACAATCCTTGTATGCACAAAAGTGGCGTATTTTTGAAGCCTGGTGTTCAGAAAGAAATATTATTTCTTACTCATGCAACCTGGCTCAGCTCCTGACTTTCCTTCAGGAATTACTGGAAAAAGGTGGTTCTTATTCAACGATTAAAGTCTTCCTATCAGCCGTTTCAGCCTGTCATGAAGGCTGGGGACACAGGACACCCGGAGCACATCCAATCATAATAAGATTTATGAAAGGTGTCCTTCGGACCAAACCACCCAGCAGGATCCTGACCCCCGGTTGGGATCTTGGCCTGGTCCTGGGGGCCCTCTGTGACCCTCCATTCGAGCCACTGAGCGAGGTTAAGATAGATTTACTATCTTATAAAACTGCTCTACTCCTGGCACTTTGCTCTGCGAAATGCGTGGTGACCTCCATGCATTATCTGTACATCCAATGTGTACCAGATTCGCCCCTGACGGGTCAAAGGTCAGACTCAGGCCTAATCCTGCATACACTCCCAAGGTCTTGACTCTGAACTATAGGAGTCTAGACTTTGATCTCTCCTCCTTTCCACCTGCCCCTGTCCTCACTCAGGAACAGGAAAGGCTACAGGCTCTCTGCCCAGTGAGAGCTTTACGCACCTACATGCAGAGAACAGCCGAATAGAGGAAAACAATTCAACTGTTCGTCTGCTTTGCAGCACCTGCTACCGGGAGAGCCCTATCAAAACAACGCCTCTCACATTGGGTGACTGAGGCCATTAAAAGGGCCTACAGTAGCAAAGGTCAACAAGTACCCTCTGGAGTGCATGCTCACTCCACTAGGGGCTTGGCCACTTCCTGGTCATTATTCAAGGGTGTACCAGTCGCAGACATTTGTGCTACTGTGAATTGGAGCTCATTAAATACTTTTGCAAAGCATTACAGTTTGGATGTTACTGCGGGTGACGTCACTCAGGCTGTCCTTTCTAACACTCAGTAGAAAGTAGCCTTGGGATGCCTGCTGGTCAAAGGCAGACGTTCACTCTAGCATGCATTTTACTGAGCATTTCAAGGGCGTGAATGGATTACGTTCCCATAGCAAGTATGTTGCACTGAGAGACCGACTGAAAGGGAACTGAAAGTTATGCACCATAACTCATGTTCCCTGAAGGAAGGGAACGAGGTGCAACATATCTGGCCCTTTCAATGCTGAAAGCTTGGTGAAGTGCAATTTTGGAGAAAGATGAAGGGACGCAAGCCGCTTAAGTGCCCAGAGGGCCGGGCCTCTGGCGCGGCGGTGACGCCCCTAGCCGTAAAGGCGTGAGTATACTCCTTCAGGTAATCGCGTGGGGTGCAATTCCCATAGCAAGTATGTTGTACCTCGTTCCCTTCCTTCAGGGAACATGAGTTATGGTGCATAACTTTCAGTTTTACGTTGCTTTCTGCTGGAGCTCAGTTCTCGCCCTGTTTCTCCAGCGATGACGTCACCGGAAGTGTCGATATCAGAAAATATCAAAAAAGTATTGGGATTTAGCAGTTTTTACTGCTTTCTGATATCGGCGCCAGCTCTCTTTTAATATTTGAAAAGAAACCTGCAGCCCGTCTTTTCTCCATTTTCGCTCCGCCCTCCTGCACTGCTGCCCAACAGCTCTGGTCACGTCATTCAGCCAAGGTTCAGCTCTGAGTTTTGGTCTTCTAGATTTAATGAGAGCAACATGATCCAGAGCCTTTAAACAAACAGAGTCAAACTGGGATGTCGGCTCCTCAGTGGTGGAGAGAAACACTAGGGGCTGAATTATTATTTCATTGATGTTCATTGATGCTCCTTATTTATCTAATAACAATTCAAACAACATTTTCTATAATAACAAAATAAGTAAATAACTCTTTAAATTTTCAATTCACATATATTACTCATTAAAATACATTCATTCATATTTGTTTAACGATTCGTTTTTAACCCGTTTCTTGAATACAATGATTGATTTGGCTTCCTTAACATCTGTCATTGTTATTCCATAATCGTACTCCTTGAATTAAGGTAGTTCTTCCCTTCAAACTGGTTCTAAACTGCGGTTTTACAAATGCATCTTTGCCCTTGAGATTGTAACAACTTGATATTTTCACAAAATACATTTGGATATTTGATGGTAGTGTGTTTTTATTAGCTCTATACATAAGTGACAAAATGTTATAGTCCACCAAATCATAGAACTTCAGCAATTTCATTTGATAAAATAATTCACTTGATGGGTGACAGTAATATTTTCTTGATATAATTCTTACAATTCTTTTCTGCAAAATAAAAATAGGCATTGTGATTGATTTAAACGCTTTCCCCAAACATTAACACAATAAATCAAATGTGGCACAATAATTGTATTATACAACAAATACAGTGCTTTGTCTTTTAGTAGATATCGAACTCTATATAATATTGCAATAGATTTAGTTATTTTCGTTTTAACAGAATTTATATGTCGTTTCCATGATAGATTATCGTCAATGACCACACCCAAAAATTTTGCCTCACTAACTCTACAAATCACTGAATCCTCAACTTGAAATGGAACATCAACTGTTTAATTTCTATTACTAAATATCATATAGTTTGTTTTTTCCAAGTTTAATGATAATTTGAGTTCAAACCAATTCTGAATTTTAACAAACTCCTTCATCATTGACTCCAATAGTTGTTCAATATTATTACCAGAACAAAAAAAAGTTGTATCAGCAGCGAAAAGAACATATTTAGAGAGGCCAGACACCTTACCAAATAATTTATATACAAGATGAACAACTTCGGACCAAGTACCAATCCCTGAGGAACTCCACATGTAATAGTACAGTGATCTGATCTCACATCATCCAACTGTACAAACTATTTCCTGTTTTCCAAGTAACTACATACCCATTGCAATGCCAATCCTCTGATGCCATACTTTTGTAATTTATCAAGAAGAATACTATGATTAACAGTATCAAACGCCTTTTTTAAATCAACAAACACAGTAACACAATATTGTTTATGGTCAACAGCAGTAGTTACTTGTTCCATAAAGTCCATAATCGCCATAGATGTAGAATATTTTGCTCTAAAACCATATTGATTATTAGTTAGAATATTTTGTTTTTCAATGAATTGGTCCAATCTGTTGTTGAATAGTTTCTCCAAGATTTTTGAAAACTGTGGTAACAGGCATATCGGTCTATAATTATTAAACACACAGTTGTCACCACTTTTGACAAAAGGAACAACTTTAGCTACTTTCATTCTTTCTGGAAATACTCCAGTTGTAAAAGATAAATTACATTTATATGTGAACGGTTCAATTACATGACTCATGACTTGTTTGGAGTTTCTGCTGCAGAGAAAATCCTCTGAACTCACCATAAACGTGTCGTCGCTCCTCTGTGGACTTTTCAAGCAGAAGATCTGGACGTCACCTTCAAGATTCACAGCTTTGTGTTGAACAAACTTCCTGCTCAACTGTTGGAGGAGGAGGAGGAGGAGGCTTCATCTACAGGAGACTTCCTGATTCTGGTTTGTTTGAACTGAGATGAAACTGATGGTTTTTATTCTGAGGTGGATGTTTAAAACATTTTAACTCGTGACTCACAGCTGGAACAGAAATGTTGAATTCACAGAAACAACATGAACCAGTTTTTGTTGATTTCTCACAGAAACTTCAATGACGAGCGTCACAGGAGTTATTTATTCATCATCTCATGTGATGATCTGATCCTCAAAGCAGACAACGAGAAAATCTTCAACTTACATTGAGCTTCAAGGTGGAGGACATGAAGGAGGGAGGATACGAAGGAGGTGGAGCAATGTTTTTTGAGAGCAGCATCTTCCTCCTTCAACCCTGCTGCCATGAAACAAATTTTCAGTGTTCTCCTGATGGTGGACTCATGATCAATGTGAGAGGTCTTCATCTATTTAGAATTTACCCATGGCTCCTTTGTGACCTCACCCACCATTCCACATCTTGCTCTTGGAGTGATCTTTGTCCACCAGTCCTGGGGAGGGTAACAGTCTTGAATGTCCTCCATTTGAACACAGACTGGATTGGTCGAGTTAAAACTTTTTACAGATGTTTGTGACATTTTCCAGCCTGATGAGCATCAACTCTTTGAGCTCCTCAGAAATCTTTGTTCCACTGTGATCCACTTCCACAAATGGGTTAAGGACAGTCTTTGGTAGATCCTGTTCTTCAAGTCAAAACAAGGTGTCCACTCACACCTGATTATTCATTAAAAACACCTGACTCTAATTTCACCTTCAAATTAACTGATCCCAGAGGTTCACATATTTTTACTAACAATATATAATGCAACATTTTCCTTGTAGTAGGTAAACACGTACGGTGCTACCAGTGTAAGAATGAGCAGGTTATACTGGACACATCCTTAACAACAATTATTTCACGAGTTCTCTCTTTTTCAGGAATTCACAAATAAATTGCGTGGTCAGATTAGATGTAACAGGCATGAAACGTTAATTTATGTCTATTCACTAGGAGATGAATCATTTATTAACAGAATCATAAAATAACAAACATGTGTACAACGGATTGGTTCTGATCAAATTTCTTATAAACTAACTGTTGTCAGATTAACTTCTAGAAACAACAGAACAAAGTCATGGGTCTAACGCCAAATTTACACTACATGCGGTCCGGCTCCGCCCCGCTCCGCAGGTCGCAGCTGAGCGAGTCCAGTTTACATTACCTCCGCTCAGCTCAGGTCCGCCTGGATGCGCCGCTCCGAGATGCATGCGCGAGAATTGCAAGATCGCGCGATTAATCAAGTGATAAATAAGTAAGTCAGAACAAAAAAATTCATTTGGTGGAAGGAGAAAAAAAGTAGAGACTGCTGCCTTGATCTCTCGTAAATGAGCAACAGGAAGTGATGTATTACATTTCAGAATAAAATACCTTTTTTATTCATTTCTTGTATTGCGTTTGTAGGCGTAGTCATAAACGATAGTTTGACAGCATTTTTGTACAAATAAATCCGTATAGAGCTAGGATTAGTCTGCCCGTGGTTTTATTTTGTAAATACAGAAGTTGTGCTCGTTCCTTTTCCTGTTGGTGTGACGTAATCTTTAAAAATTGACTCCGGCACAGCTCCGGTGTCCGGCAGAAATAGAAAATTTTCTAATTTTGACGGACTGCCGTCCGCTCCCCGCCGCCGTGCGGTGCCAGTGTAAACTCTCCATTGATTATACTGTAATGGGTGCGTATTTGCTGCGGAGGTCGGACTGGAGCGGGGCGGAGCCGGAACGCATGTAGTGTAAATTTGGGGTTAGAATAACTTATATCTACAGGCATTTAGCTTAAAGTTCTGGCAAGGATGGGTAAGAGAAAGTTTAGGAGGAGTAAGATGGAGGGTATAAAGGAAGTGAGAGTAAGGGAGTTATCTTGGGAAGATGTGTTGCAAACCAGAGATCGCACACTTTCCGGCAGACGCCCGCTAGCCGCCGGTACACTTGGAACAACAGACGACTTGTTACCTTCAAAGATGATCAGTCTCCTCAGGTCCAGGTGTCCATTTTCACCATTTCAGTGTCTCCAGACGTCCGTGTTAATCAGACCAAAATAGCTGCATTTTCTGGTTGGTTTGAGGAAAGTTCATTCAAGTTGGATCTTTAAAACTCGAAGCAGGCTTATAACAAGCATGTTGTTAAGAATTTAACTGATGACGTGGTCATTAGCGTTTGACCAGCGTTTAAATCTCCTCTTAGGAGAAACAGTTCAACTTCTTCAGCAGACTGAAGCAGGAAGTGGAACTTAGAAAAGGGAGTTGGACCTAGAAACTTGTCCTTCCCGATTGGCCAGTGGCTCGGAAAGGGGAGTGAATGTAACATCAGGAGGTTCAGAGGAAAAGGTCAAGAGGTTAGTTTATGTCAGAAGGGAAGGCGTCAGCTTTTTTTGACAAAACTGATTAAAATCTGTCTTAACACTCGAACACTGTTGACTGGTCACTAAATTCAATCAATATTGAAACCGAGAACATATTCTTCAGATTACAAAAAGTCTTTGTGATTAGTGTCCTGAATCGAACTAAATGCGAAACAGTGTCACTGTAGTAAGAGGATGTTCAGCTGCCAATTCCAGTTTGAATTAAGTGTCTTTGACTATCAAACATTGTATTAAATAATGCTCACTTATATTTAAGAGTCATTTTATTGAAATGCTATAAGGCGTTACTGTGTTTCACTGAGAGGATCAGTGAAAAGGCAATCACTGGGACAGTTCAGAGAGACGAAGGTGTATCCCTACAGTCTTGAGACCAGGGTCTGGTCCACTACATCCTCAATGACCAAGTATATCTGTCTCATTTGTTTAACTGAGTACAATTATCTAATTTTAGGATTTGTGTTAGATAAGTTCAATTATCTCATTTTAGGATCAGCCGAGTCTGTCCCACAAACACCAGGTAGACAAACTTTATAAAAAACTAGTATTATTTTTATCATGCACATTTAAAAATCAGAACCACATGTGGACTATGGAGCCCTGAGGAACAGAGACCAGACCCAGCAGAGACCACACAGACTGAGTGAACATCAGTAGTCTCCTTTGACTGCATGGTGGGGTTGATGTCTTTGTCCGTGGTGAAACACTGGTTCCATGGAGAACCGTGGTTCTGTTGGGGTGTAGCGGAACTGATTGAACGACAGGCGCTTACGGTTGTAGCGTGAGCGAGACTTTAAAGCGTACACCTCGTCCTGGTCCTCTACTGGAGAGAAGACGGGCTCGTCCTCACCGCTGGTATCAGAGGAGGAGCTCCAGCTCTCCTCTGTGGACTGGTAAGGGCCACTGCTGCCTGGAGCCCCATGATGATGGTCCTGAGGGCCACTCTGCTGTTGGACCACGTAAGAAGAGACACCATCACCCCAAGCAGTGTTGGTGCCGCCTGGATAGTTGATGTAGCTGTCAGAACCTCTGAACAGTCCTGCAGGTTTCTCATCACTGGTCTTGTAGGGGTCATATCCAGAAGATGAAACGGACCACCAGGGCCGTCCACCTCCACTGCCTGAGGAGAAACACCTGCAGTCAGCACCAGGTCCAGCTTCAAACTGCTCCCATCACTTCCTGTTCAGACTCACCTGGTTGAGGAGGATAGCAGGTGATGCTTCCAAGCAGCAGGAAAGAAACCCAGAACCCCCTGCAGAGACATTCAGCCCATCAGGTTAGCAACACAGTTCAGAGCAGAAGGTAAACACTGATCATCTAACGTTAGGACATGCAGAACCACTGATGGAGACTGGAGCTTCCTCACCTCATCCTGCTGCAGGTGAAGCTGACAGACAGCACCAACACAGAGCTCAGAGCTGCTGGCAGTGACTCCAAGCTGCAGGAGCTGCTTTTTAAACCAAACTCAGAGCAGCTGGAGCTGCTTGGAGCTGATTGATCAGTGCTATCAGCTGCTGCAGAGGAAACACCACCAGGAGCTTCTGCTCATTGGTCACCTTCATGAAGATGATGTGACTCCAACATTTGTGGTGTTCCACCTCCGAGCAGCTTCTGATCCAGCGTGAATCATGAGATACTTCTAGAAGGACTTTATAAACTGGATCAGGTATTTAAGTGTTTTATGTTGATCAGGTTCTATTCATCCTAAATAACTGGAGATAAATAAAAATTCACTCCAAGTTCAGGAAGAAGTTCCTCTGAATATCACAGCAGGTAGAAGTGGAGCAGGAAATGTGTGAGATGTGTGCAGCTACAGAACAGGAAGTCCCACAGAGAAGATGTTCTCTGATGCTGCTGATGTGAAACTAACAGAAATTATATCTGGTCATCACCTCCTGGTTCACATATGAAGACATGTTGCAACATTTTAAACATTTTCTGCCTTTTTGACGAAACATTTAAACCAAGAGAGTTTAAAATAACTTGATGGATAAACAACAACTGAATCAGGAGACTTCACCACCTCTGAAAGTAATGGATGCCACTTCCATGTGGAATGCTTAATGAAGTTTATTTATTTGTTGACAGGAAGCAACAGCTGGAGAGAAAGTGGAGTTCAGTTTTGAAAAGCTGAAGTCCTACAGCAAGAACAGAAACATCGGCTGAAAGACGACAAACTTTCATTTGTTTCGATGTATAATTTATTTAGTAATGTAATATATGTGTGGGTGGGAGGAGTTTGCTTATCACCTAAACCTGTTTTGGTCATGTGACCTCCACAGTTCGGGTCATGTGACCTCTGACTCTGTCCAGTGAGACCAGTTGAGTCTCCCTCCATCTTTTCTAATGGGGTTTTTTAGGCATTGATTTTATCATGGTAACTCCAAACACCACTGCAGCTAATAAACAAGATGTTTTATATATAATTTTTATGGGAGCATTATTCCATTCAGACTGGGACAAAAAAATTATAAATATATATATTTTTTATATGTAAAACTATGTTGGTTCTGTCCCAACTGTGAAACACTGGACCAACTCTGGACCCTATCCAGGGTCCTCGAGGGGTCATGGAAATTTGCCCATCCATTCTAAATAGACATATGTGACTGGCCACAGCAAAACAGTATACAGTATATGTAGGCACAAATGGACACCAAAGACAACATTTGTAACTTATTTTTTATTAAAGTCTTTTTGTTGATTTTTTTAACGTACAACAAAAAAAAAGACAAAACATAGACCCCCCCCCCCACACACACACACACACACACCCCTCACCCCTTCCCTCCCACACCAGATCAGTCGTGCACAAACAAAGGAATTAAGTAGGCATTGACATGTTTTCTACGTACAACACGAAAGGCTGCCAAGTGTTCCAGAATCTTTTAACAGAACCCTTCAGCGTATATCTAATTTTTTCTACATGAGTATGATACAACACTTCTCTTATGAGCGGGAGCTACATGATAAAATCAGCGAGCTTCAAAATAAGCATCCGGAGGTTTTCTATGTGGTGGCTGGTGATTTTAATCATGTAAACTTGAAATACATGCTGCCAAGTTTTTATCAAGATGTGACCAAACCAACATGAGGAAATAATGCACTCGACCGTGTTTACACCAACATACGAGATTCATACAAAACCACATGAAGCCCCCACCTTGGCCTCATCTTCATGGCCCCAGTCCACCTCCCCCCGCTGAGACATTCCAGATTCACACAGAGGAATTCACCGTGTGGTCCAACAACAGTGCCTCTGTACTGCAGGACTTCTTTGTGTGCAGACTGGCAGACCTTCAGGGAGGCTGCTGTAAATGAGGGAGAACTGGATCTGGAGGAATACACATCTGCTGTCCTTGGATACATCCGCAAGTTTTCTGAAGATGTCACCACCACCTGTGAAGTGCTACACAAACCAGAAACTCTGGTTGAACGCAGAGGTCAGGATACCCTGCTGAAGGCCAGGGATACTGCCTTCAGGTCTGGCGACTCACGGGAACTGGGGAAGGCAAGGAAAGAGCTGGCTGCTAGTATGAAGAGGGTCAAAGCAACATATACACAGAAGATCCAGTGAAATTTCTCCTCACAAGACCCTCAGAGCATGTGAAAGGGCATCAAGTTTGTGATATACTATAAAAGTGGAGGTACACAATGCCCTAGGGACCCATCACTGCCTGATGCTCTTAACATGTTCAGTGCTTGCTTTGAAGACCTGAACAGACCACCCAGCACCAGAAGAGGAGTCCCTCAGCATGACCTCAGCAGAAGTAAGGAGGACCTTCGGGAGGATTAATCCTCGCAAAACAACTGGCCCAGATAACATCCTGGGGAGGGTGCTGGGAGACTGTGACGACCAGCTCTGCAAGGTGCTGGAAGATATGTTTAACTCATCCCTCACCCTGGAAACTGATCCCACCTGCCTGAAGACCACCACCTTTATCCCAGTTCCCAAGAGCTCTGCAGTGAATTGTCTGAATGACTACCGGCCAGTGGCCCTCACCCCGATCGTCGCTAAATGATTTAAAAGACTGGTCATGGCCCACATCAAAGTTACCATTGACATCTGTGAGGACCCACACCAGTACGCATACCATAAGAACCGATCAACAGAGGATACCATCTCCTCTGTGGTCCACACTGCTCTCACCCACCTGGAGCAGAAAGATTCCTACGCCCGTCTGCTCTTTGTGGACTTCACATCTGCCTTCAACATCTTGATGGACAAACAACTCACACTTGCACTATAAGCCCCTTCCTCTGCAACTGTATCCTGGACTTAACCAAAAGATCACAGTATGAAGATCCATAACTTCTTCTCCTCCACCATAACCCCTAACACTGGCTCCCCTCAGAGATGTGTGTTGAGCCCCTTCCTGTTCACTCTGCTTACATATGATTGAACAGCTACCCATCCAGGCTGTCACATTGTAAAGTTTGCAGATGATACAGCTGTGGTGGGATGCATCACAAACAATGATCAATCAATCAATCAATCAATCAATTTTATTTATAAAGCACCCTTCATACTAAAAGCAGCTCAAAGTGCTGTACAGAATTATAAAACAATAAACTCACAAAATTAAAGCAAACGACACACACAAAATAAATAAATAAAATTAAATACAGTAGTATTGGATAGAGATGAACCAGTTCAGGAAATGCAGTTAAAAAGATGGGTCTTGAGCCTGCTCTTAAAAACAACAACATTCTCTGCAGCCCTCAGGTTCTCCGGCAGACTATTCCACAGACGGGGCCCATAGAACTGGAAAGAAGCCTCACCATAAGTGTGAGTTCTGACTTTTGGAACTGTTAGTAGTCCAGTACCAGAGGACCTTAATGTCCGCGGGGGTTCATAGGGCAATAGCAGCTCTGCAAGATAAGATGGTGCGAGACCATTGAGACATTTAAAAACCACTAAAAGAATCTTAAAATCAATCCTGAGGCGCACAGGGAGCCAATGCAATGATTTTAAAACGGGTGTAATATGAGCCTGCCTTCTGGTCTTGGTTAGCACACGAGCAGCAGAGTTTTGTAACAGCTGAAGGCTGGACAAATTTTTCTTAGGGAGACCAGAAAGCAGTGAATTACAGTAGTCTAAACGACTAGAAATAAAAGCATGCATCAAAGTCTCAGTATTGGTCAGAGAAAGAAGAGGGCGGACTCTGGCTATATTTTTTAGATGATAAAATCCTGTTTTGACTATTTGTTTAATATGAGGAATAAAAGTAAGCTCAGAGTCAAAAATAACTCCCAGGCTTCTTACTTTTTTAGAAGGTTGTAAAGACAGAGATTGTAATTTCTGAAATGCATTTTCTTTTTGAACCTCAGGTCCAATGATTAAAACTTCAGTTTTGTCCTGGTTTAGCTGGAGAAAGTTCTGTGCCATCCAGGACTTTATGTCTGTAATGCAATTAAAAAGTGCAGTGATTGGCTGGGGGTCATCATGAGATAATGAGATGTATAGCTGTGTGTCATCAGCATAACTATGGAAACTTATCCCATGGCTCCTGATGACTTCACCAAGCGGCAGCATGTACAAATTAAAAAGTAGGGGGCCTAAAATAGAGCCTTGGGAAAGTTTGTATTGAACAGCTACCCATCCAGGCTGTCACATTGTAAAGTTTGCAGATGATACAGCTGTGGTGGGATGCATCACAAACAATGATGAGTCCAGCTACAGGCAGGAAGTGGAACTCCTGGAGAGCTGGTGCAAAGAGAATAACCTTCACATCAATATGAAGAAGACAAATGAGATGGTTATGGATTTCAGATGGAACAACCCCCCACCCCATAGAAAGATCTGTGGTGGAAGTGGTCTCCAGCTACAAGTACTTGGGTGTGCACCTGAATGACAGCCTCAGACGGGGAAACAACAACACCACCCACCAGATCAAGAAAGCTCATCAGAGACTCTACTTCCTTAGGCGTTCCTGAGATGAGCTGGTCTGAGAAGCTCAGTCCTCACCTCCTTCTACAGGTGTGCAGTGGAGAGCATCCTGTGCTCCAGCATCAACGTGTGGCATGGAGGCTGCACAGCTGCAGAAAGAAAAGCTCTGCAGAGAGTGGTGAAGGCTGCACAGAAGATGTTGGAGTCAGTCTCCCCACCATCACAGACATCTACACCTCCAGATGCAGGAAGAGGGCCACCTGCATCATGAAAGACCTCACTCACCCAGCACACACACTTTTTGACCCGCTCCCCTCAGGACGGAGGTTGAGGAGCATTATGTGTAGAACCACTAGACTGAGGAACAGCTTCTACCCTGAGGCTGTTAGACTCATGAATATCTAACCAGGAGAATCACCGTAATGCCACTTTAACTGGTGACATGTGACTTCTCTGTGCTGCTGATTTCTTACGTTAAGCTGCTATATTCATACACATCTGCTCACAACAGACTCACATTCAGGCTGCTGTTTAATACACCATGTTATCTAAAAAAGCTAAGTCTGGTCCTCTGGATATTCAAAAAACAAAACAAAGCCAAAAAAAGTAGAAATGTTTCGTCTTTCGTCCGAAATACTTCCTCAGTCTGAGATGCTTATTCTTTTTTTTTTTTTTCCTTTTATAGATGGCGTCCCTTCTCACCTTACAGCCATCCTCTTCACACCATTTTACTCTAAAATCACAGAGGATGACGTGCTGCCCTCCTCTGGTTCTGGTCCAGAACTGAGTCTAAATGTTAGATTTTGATTCTTTCTTCATCTAGTCTTTTTTCTTCTCTAGTTTATATATTTTAAAAATCACCATTAATTCATTTGATTGTAATCAAGAATCCAAAACTGCACAACATGACAGAGAGAACTAGTAAAAAGTTTTATTTACAAAAATAAAAACTAGAGATTGCATTGAAACATCTGATGTCATTGCCTGATGCTGAAGAACTTGAAGAACGTCCTCTTCCTCCCTGAGGGGGAGTAAGAGGAGTGCTCCTGGGCCTTCGTTGCCTGCTTATTTTATTAACCTTTATTTAACCAGTAAATGCCACTGACATCACAGATCTCTTTTGCAAGGGAGGCCTGGACCTGAAGTCAGACTAACATGCATGCAACATATATCAGTTTTATTTATTTCACAACACCTATTTAAAATTACGCTTGTTCTTCATGACTTAATGTAAAGAACCAGTTTATATTTACTGAGAACAGATGATAACTTACATACATAAAGTGTTTTTATGATTTTTATGTTTTTTATTGGGGTTAAAGTATGAACTGTTAAAAGAAACACATCATCATCTTTATTTATAAAGCACTTTAACACAGCCACAGCTGAAACAAAGTGCTGAACAACAATAATAATAATAATAATGAATTCAATTTATAACACACTTTTCATTAATGAAAATCTCAAAGTGCTACAAGGAGCAACAGAATTAAATGACAATAAAACAGACAATAAAACAAATAATAAAACATTTAAAATCAATAACAATATCAGCTAAGATCAAAAGTAGAATCATGAGGAGGTATTCCAAGAACAACAGTTAAAAACAAGATAAAAGAGAGCATAAAAAACAGAGCTACAAACCACACAGTGAACTAAAATAACTCAATTTAAAACACAATAAAATGACAAGTTAAACAGATAAAATCAATATCACTCAAAATGAAGTAAAATCAAATCTCAGTTGGGTTGAAGGCGGCCACTGAGTAGAGATGAGTTTTCAGATGGGTTTTAAAATATGGACAGTGAGGGGGCCTGTCGAATGTGCAAAGGCAGAGCGTTACATAACTTAGGGGCACTAACAGAGAATGCCCTGTCTCCTCGAAGCTTCCGCTTCCTCTTGGGAATGACCAGGAGCAGCTGGTCAGCAGACCTGAGTGACCAAGGTGGAGTGTAACGGTGGAGAAGCTCTGTTATATAAAGGGGGGGCTGTTTAAAACCTTAAAAACAAACAAGAGAATTTTAAAATGAACTCTAAAATACACAGGCAGCCAGTGGAGAGAAGCCAGGACAGGTGTGATGTGCTCTCTTTTGCATGTTCCAGTTTAAAGACGTGCAGCAGCATTTTGCACCAGCTGCAGACGTGCAAGTGAGGACTGGCTGACTCCAAGATAGAGAGAATTACAGTAATCCAGCCGGGATGAAATGAAGGCATGGATTACTGTTTCAAACTGTTGCCGTGAAAGAATAGGTTTCACCTTTACCAATTTTCGCAAATTATAAAAACCAGACTTTACTGTGGCCCTTATTTGACTGTTGAGTTTAAAATCACTGTCCATCTTAAAACCAAGATTTGTAACTGTAGATTTTACATACATTATCAGAGGGTCTGAGTCAACTAGAGGACTTGAACAAGCTCCACTAGGTCCAAAAACAACAAGTACCTCAGTCTTTCTTTTTCATTAAAATGCAGGAAATTTAGGGCCATCCAAGCTTTAAGATCATCGAGACACGATAAAAGAGGTTTAATGGACCAGGCATCAACTCACCTCAAAGGCACATAGATTTGCAATCATCAGCGTAACAGTGAAAGGAGATGCCACGTTTTCTAAAAATTTATCCTAGGGGAAGCAAATACAAAGAAAGAAGCAAAGGCCCTAAAATGTATCCCTGAGGTTTGCCACATGACAAAGGAGCAGAAAAGGATTCATACCCAGTACTTATTACAGAAAATGTTCTGTCAACCAGATAGGACCCCAACCACTCCAGAGCAGTCCCACCGACGCCTACTTGGTGCTGTAGACGTGACAATAAAATGCTGTGGTCCACTGTGTCAAACGCAGCAGTTAAATCCAGTAACACAAGGATCACATAATCACCCGAGTCATATGCCAGAAGGATGTCATTAAAAACTCTCAGCAGAGCTGACTCTGTGCAATGGAGAGTTTTAAATCCAGACTGGAACACATCCATGATGTTATGTTCATCCAGGAAGGATTTTATCTGTGAATAAACAATTTTCTCCAAGATTTTTGACAGGAGGGGAAGCTTAGAGATGGGCCTGAAATTCCCCAACACAGTGGGATCAAGACCGGGTTTTTTTAACAGGGGCTGAACAACAGCATGTTTAAAATGAGCAGGGACTACTCCAGATAGCAGACTGCTGTTAAAAACGTTGAGAACCAAGTGTTTAGAACAAGGGAAAACCTCTTTAAGAAAGTGTGGTTGAAGAGCATCACAAGGAGAACCAGAAGGTTTAATCTGAGTGACCATGTCGTCTAAAAATGACAGTCACCGGCTCAAACTGATTGAAGGCAGCAGAGCAGGGGACACACACAGAGGGGTCAGAGTCTGGGCATAAGATGGAAGCCCTTATAGATGTATATCAATAAATAAATAAAACGTAAAAATCACTTCAGGCTGGCGGACACCACTGTTTAAATATTGGAAGTAGTCATATCATTAGCTTAAGACTTCTATCAAAAAGTCAAATTATTTAATATATTAAACTTTAAAATTTAATGTATTTAGTTTTAAAATTGCATGATCAGTTATATACAGTAATAGTATAATGTATTAGTAATAAATATGCCATTAAAGGCAGTAAATTGTAGGTTTGGACTCTCATTTGTACTGGGATTAAAATTTATTTTGTATACATTTTATTTTTAGTCCATATAAATACAGATATTTGATCTGTGTTAAATGCTGTATGGAACAAATGTAAATAATACTGTTTTCACTGGACCTTCTGACCTAATTATTCCATTATTAAAGTCTGCTGCTGGATGGATGGATGGATGGATGGATGGATGGATGGATGGATATATATATATATATATATA
>JBBPBX010003730.1:34140-49523 GCA_038048925.1 Garcialebias charrua
TATATATATATATATATATATATATATATATATATATATATATATATATATATATATATATACCATACCATACCATTTTATTTATAAAGCACTTTAAACAGGAACAAGTCCACCAAAGTGCTGGACAAACAAACACGCAACAGGCAACACATACAATGAAGTACAACACGAAAAACATAAAAACATTGCAGATCATAAATCAAACGATCCAGTACACATCAGCTGGCATTGAAAGCGATGGAGTAGTAGTGAGTTTTTAACCGGGATTTGAAAACCGAGAGGGAGGGGGCCTGTTTGATGAGCAGCGGTAACTCGTTCCAGAGTCTTGGGCCTGCTACAGAGAACGCTCTGTCACCCCTGCGCTTAAGGCGAGTTTCTGGAACTATTAAGAGTACCTGATCCTCTGACCTCAAAGCACGTGGAGGGACATATGGGTGTATCAGATCCGAGAGATAGGCGGGGGCGAGACTGTTCAGCGATTTGTAGACATACATGAGAATTTTGAATTGGATTCGAAGATGAACCGGTAGCCAGTGAAGGGAGGCCAAGACTGGTGTAATGTGCTCTCTTTTGCGTGTGCTGGTTAAAAATCGGGCAGCTGCGTTCTGAACCAGTTGTAATCGTGCAATGGTGGCTTGACTGACGCCAAACAGAAGTGAATTGCAGTAATCAAGCCTAGATGTAATGAATGCGTGAATCACTGTCTCCAGGTGCTTTTTGGATAATATGGGCTTCAGCTTAGACAGACGCCTCAGCTGGAAAAAACAGGATTTGACAATCATGTTTACATGACTGTTGAGTTTCATGGAAGGATCCATTATCACTCCCAGATTTTTGACTTTTTGTTTTTCTGACAGGGGTAGAGCAGACAGGTCAATGCAGTGGTTTGAGGTTGTGTCATTGGGAAGGAACAATATGGCTTCAGACTTCTTATCATAAAAAATGAAATTGAATGAATATGTATACATGAATATGTATATGAAATTCATATAGATTTATATATATATATATATATATATATATATATATTTAAAAGCACAGAGTCAGTATCACAAGAATGAACTTACAATTAGAAATTATGATGGTTTTAATAGAACAAAGTATACAGCTCTAGTTATGTTGCAAAATCCAGTGGAAAAAGAAGACATATAATAATAATGAAGAGAAAGGTGTCCCTATTGAGTTTGTTAATAATTCCTATAAATATTTGGGTATCCTGGTTGATTCACACCTCTCTTGTAAACTCCATGTGGAAAACCTAGTAAAGAAACTGAAAGTTAAACTGTGTTTCTTTTTCAGAAACAGATCATGTCTAACACTGAATGTTAGGAAACACCTTGTATCTGTGACTTTCCTTCCCTCCATTGATTACGGTGACATTCTCTACATGAATGCTCCTACAAGCACCTGCAGATGTTGGATGTTGTCTATCATGGTGCACTAAGATTCATAACTGGTTGTGATTATCGTACCCACCACTGCACCCTGTATTCACTGGTTAACTGGACATCATTAACTTCACGCAGACTCTTCCACTGGTACATTTTCATCTTTAAATCACTTCTTGGTCTGCTGCCCTCATACATCTCCTCCTACATGTCTCTGTGTGAGTGCAGCTACAGCGTGCGCTCTCAGGACATGATTACCTGCAGTGTTCCCTCAGTGAGGACTGAACTAGACAAAAGGACCTTCTCCTACTCTGTTCCTGTTTCATGGAATATTTTACAAAAAGATCTGAAACTCTCGACCTTGACCTCTCCAAGTGGTTTTAAGAATCTGTTGAACTTCTGGCAAGAACTAACAGACCGTCCCTGTTTTTAGATTTCTACATTTGTCTTATGATCTAGCTGTTTTAATTTCATTTTTTAAATATCATTTTCTTTCATTTGTTCTTCTCAATTTGCTTATTTCATGATCGTCTATTTTTCATCTAGTTTATTAGTTTAGTTTTTAGTTTTCTACATCTGCCTTAAAATCTGTCTGTTTTGCTATGACATATTTTTTTAAACTTGTTTTTTTTTTTATCTGTGTGCCATGATTGTCCCTGTTGTCATCATTCTTTGATGAAAACAGGTCTCTTTTGTAAATGAGTCCTCGAGGCTCAATGGGATTAACCTGCCTAAATAAAGGTTGAACGAATGAAAAAAATAGAATCATAATAGAATGCATTTTAATACACACTAATTACCAGGAGGAGCTGAGAAAAGCTGAAGTCCTACAACAAGAACAGAAACATCGGCTGAAAGACGACAAACGTTCATTTGTCTCGATGTATAATTTCTTTAGTAATGTAAAATATGTGCGGGTGGGAGGAGTTTATCACCTGAACCTGTTTTGGTCATGTGACCTCCACAGTCCGGGTCATGTGACCTCTGACTCTGTCCAGTGAGACCAGTTGAGTCTCCCTCCATCTGTTCTAATGGGAGTTTGTAGGTGTAGTTTTTATGCAAACTACATCGTCATGGTAACCAAACACCACTGCAGGTGATAAACCAGATGTTTTATATAGAACTTGTCTGGGAGCATTATTCCATTCAGGATGAATTACAGTTGACTGTAAAGTTGAAGTTCAGAGACGTGTTCAGAGGTGGATAATACCAAACCAAAGGAATAAAACACAAGAAACACAAAACTAGAAGAAGCTTCAACTGTTTGAGACTTTCAGTTCCTAAAAGCAGCCCGGCTGCTCCTTCTGGATCCTGGACTGACACTGATCTGAACTCAGACACATGATCTCTGCTCAGGATCTGATGATTTCTCACAGATTATTTTGGAAAGTAAAATACAGGAGAGATCATTCCAGGTGTTCAGATCACCTCCTCCGTTTTTCACTTTCAGCATCACACAGTCTTCTCCACCTAAAGTCTGCGAGTCATCAGGCTGTCCATAGTTCCAAAAAGTCAAACTAAGAATAAAGAACAGAAAAAAAACTGGAGACTTTAACTCTGACAAACCTCAGTGAGTTTAATTCTTACATTAAAACAATTTGTTTCATCAACAATCAAACCTTGAGATCAGAGGTGATCCATCCACCCAGATCCAGCGACCTTCAGTCTCTGAGTCCGTCAGTCCGATCCAGAACTTGTCCTCCTCTGTTATGTTCAAGGCTCTCACTCTTCCCACCAGAAACTCCTGAACAGTAAAAGTTGATGAAAATGTCTGAGAGACTTTTGTGTGCTGAGATGAAGAAACCTGAAGATGAAACCTGTGAGAACATGAACCTGCAGCAGAGTTTCATACCTGCTCCTCTCTGCTGGAGATCTTCACCAGGTCTCCTCCAAGATCTCTGCAGAGATCTCTGCTGTCCTGCCAGGAGGATTTAGTGTTGGAGAAATAATAACACGTTCCTCCATGTTCCTCCCAGACTGCTTCAGTCTTCGGACTTGTCTGACCTTTGAAGAGATGAGAGCAAAGTCTTCATGGAGTCAGGTGGAAGAAATCTGTTGATGTTTGTCTGATTTGGAGGCAGCAGGAGGCGTCTTCTGTCCTGCAGTTACAATCTAACTTCCTGTTTCTGTCAAATGTTCCTTTAACATCCTCACAGGACAGAAAGGAGACAAACACTAAATCCACAACTTACTTTGAGTCGGAGGAACTGTGCTGCTAGTTTTCATTTCTGTGCAATGACAAAAAAAAAACACCGTTTTTTTCTTCTAATTTTAGAACATGAAGAGACGGCTACAGTCTCAGAAGTTGAGCACCAACATATCTACTAACTAACGTTTTTTGGAGATTCAAACAAAGTTTGTAACAATCCAGATTTAATCCAGTGTGCATGTAGCTGACATGTTCAAGTGTCCTGACACCTTGTGGACACTTTTAAGCCCCGACAGTCTCACCTGACGGGTTTCTCCCCTGATCTTCATTTTTCTTTCCCAGAGTCATGAAAACATCTGAAGAATAAAACACAAACAGTTCAGGTCAGTTTGGGAGATAAAGTTAGGGAGGCCAGACTGAGATGGTTTGGACATGTCCAGAGGAGGGACAGTGGGTATATTGGTAGAAGGATGTTAGAAATGCAGCTGCCAGAAAAAAGACAAAGAGGAGATATATGGATGCAGTTAGAGAGGACATGAAGGTAGATGGAGTGAAGACAGAGGATGCAGAGGACAGAGTGAGGTGGAGGAGGATGACTCGCTGTGGTGACCCCTGAAAAGAGAAAAGCCGAAAGAAGAAGAAGCTCAGGTCAGTTTGAGTCCGACTGATGAAGTCCAAATGAATTCTTCTGCAGAGCAGCTTCAAGTAAACAGAAAAATGGATGTTGGTTGTTGTAGACACCAGTTTTTTTTTTTTATGAATAACTTCCATTTAATAAAGAAAATAAAACTCACAGACGCTGAGAGCAACCAAAACAGCTGCCATCAGAACAATGAGGACCAGCAGGAACACTGTCTTTGACATGAACGTTGACCTCCCGTTTGAGCCTCCTGTTGGAAAAGTACAGCAGTGATGATTCAGTATAAGTTATTGAAGTCAAACTGATGCAGGAAGGAGATTTTTTTTTCTGAAACCATCATGTGAGAACGTCCTGCAGTGACAAGAAAACCAGCTTGTTGTTGCAGAAGGTCTAACTCCTGATCTGCACAAATCAAAACAACTAAAGAGCAAAGAAGATGCTCCATCCAAGGACAAGGTTCTTATAAAAGGCAGAATCTTCCGCCCAGCGAGGTGAGTTCCCTTTCAGTCATGTCTCTCGGTGCAACATATGCTATGGGAATTGCGCCCCCGCGCGATTACCTGAAGGAATACATTCACGCCTTTACGGCAGGGGCGTCAGCGTCACGCTAGAGGCCCCGCCCTCTGGGTACTTAAGCCGCTGACGCCCATTCATCACATAGGCGTAATTTACACTGGGGATGGGGGGGTTTGACCCCCCCAATAATTTGATCCGGTCATTTCAACCCCCCCAATAAAATGACATCATTTCGTCATTATACATATCTTACATCAATAATTGATTTTCTTTATTCATTCAAATTTTTTAGTAAAATTGCTGCATGTTTTTAAGCAAACTCCCTGAGGACTGACCCCCTCCCCTGCAAATAATTTGGTATCACCCATCCCACCGGCTACAGGAAGTCACGTGAGTCACGGAGCTGCTCATGAAGTTGCCCAGAAGTTTCTACATGCATGTGTCCGAAAAAGGCCTCCTTTGGTCGGACTGATTACTCTGGCTGCCCGCTCCCTGCTATGGATGAACAGGTAGCTGTTTTTGTTTGCAAGATACCACTCATAAACCACACCGCGGATTTTTAAATCCAGCTGATTTCACATTTGGTTCAGCTCAGGAGCCCGTCTGCTGTAGTGAGGTAAGAAATATATTTTTTAAGCGTTTATTTAACTAAATTTAAAGAAAGAAAGCTCCGGTTTGACCCGCCTGGCGCCTGCATAAAAATCAGCGAACTTTTTTTTTTAATCCAGCTGATTTGAACATTTCGTTAAACTCAGGAGTACGTCTACTATCACCCATAAGTCAGCGAAGAAATACTGTATATTTTTAAGCGTTTATTTAGCTAAATTTAAAGAAAGAAAGCGTCCGGTTTGACCCGCCTGGCGCCTGCATAAAAGTCAGCGAACTTTTTTTTTTAAATCCAGCTGATTTGAACATTTCGTTAAACTCAAGAACACGTCTTCTATAAAGTCAGCTTAGTAATATATTTTTTCTCGCAAAGAAATAATTGTTTTTACCGTGTTTCTTTGTGAAGTTCTTCGTACTAGCTGGGTCCTGTCGCCGCCATCTTGATCAGGACAAAGCTGACGCGTCGCGTGGAGATGACGCGTATTAATGTTTAATGTTTATTAATGTTTATTAATGTTTATTAAATTTGTTCATTTTTTTACAAAAGAAAAATACAAGACAATCTCATAATGATAGTGTACAAAATGTAAAAAAATGAAAGGTAGCAGAAAGAAGAATAAATCTTATTATATCTGCCCCTTATCTCCAACAATCAGATTAAACAACAGTAGTCAAACCATGTAAACAATAATAATCTTCAACCAACTTTTTCCAACAATCAGGTTAAACAATAATATTCTTCAACCAACAGTACAAAATGACTAACTCTTTCTAATTTTCTAACTAATACAATACACATTACGTTATTTCACATATATTTTTTTAACACATTTGTTTTGATCATTTTTTTAAATGTAAACATTGACTTGGCATTTTTAACTACATTCTCCAAGCCATTCCATAATCTAATTCCCTGGATTGAGGTAGAACGTCCCTTCAAACTGGTTCTGAATTGTGGTTTTACAAACAACTCTGTTCCCTTAAGATTATAACAACTTTGTCTTTTAACAAAGTGCATTTGGATATTTAAAGGTAATGCATTATTTTGAGCTCTATACATAACTGATAAAATATTATAGTCTACCAAATCATGGAACTTCAATAATTTTAGTTGATAAAATAATGTACTTGATGGATGACGGTAATGTTTTCTAGTGATAATTCTTACATTTCTTATTAAACACCGAAGCGTATAGTGTACAATTTTTTCGTGTTTATTGTTAATCACAACCCCCCCAATGTTAGACCTAAAGTTACGCCCCTGATTCATCAATCTCTTATTGCCCTTCACCTCGCTTAAACCTGAACACTCTCTCTTCGCGGGACTTCTCTGCTGCTTCATCGCTCAATCAGAGGTGAGCTTGCTCCCTACACAGAGCGCACAGAGAATTATTCCTGCGTACTGCTGGGCTAGCGAAAGCTAGTCCGGCACATTTTTCCTTAACCTCATCAAGGTGGTTCAGCAGATGAAACCAACTAACTGTTCTCTGGACATCATTCCATCAAAAATGTTCAAAGAGTCCTTTGATGTAATTGGTCCTTGTGTTTTGTCATTTATTAACAGCTGTCTATCTTCAGGTTTTGTGCCATCTGCTTTCAAACATGCTGTGGTCAGGCCTCTTCTCAAAAAACCAGGCCTAGATCCTACAGCTCTCTCTAATTTCAGGCCAGTTTCCCATCTGTCATTTCTATCAAAGGTCCTAGAAAAGATTGTTTTTATTCAACTTCAATCTTTTCTAGAACTCAACAACCTGTTTGAAAAATTTCAGTCAGGTTTTCGAGCTCGTCACAGCACTGAATCTGCACTGCTCAAAGTACAGAATGACATTCTTCTGTCTCTGGATGCAAAAAACCCTGCACTGCTGGTGATGTTAGACCTCTCAGCAGCTTTTGACACCGTCGACCATCAGGTACTAATCAACCGTTTGTCTCAGCAGGTTGGCCTCCAGGGAGCTGTGCTTGAGTGGTTCAAATCTTACCTGTCTGGGAGAACTTTTTCTGTCATGATAGGTGATCTGTCCTCCTCTTCATCAACCCCTCTGACCTCTGGCGTACCACAGGGATCTATTCTAGGGCCAGTCCTCTTCTCTCTTTACATGCTGCCATTAGGATCAATCATTACACGTCATAACCTGTCTTTTCACATGTATGCAGATGATTTACAAATCTATCTGCCAGTCACTCCCAACCCCTCACTCAGTTCAAACACTCTTGTCAACTGCTTAAATGACATTAACCCTTGTGCGATCTTAACATTCTGTTTACTCCCCTTGTCCTACGGGTCAAAAATGACCCGCACTACCAAAGACCCAAAATAAAGCAGCTTTATTGAACTTTAAATCCAAAATCCATTTTCCACGATGAAACAACCTATTTATCAATGCATCTCAATTATTTTTTTTATTTTTATTTTTTTATCATGTATTTTTGTTACACAATACAAAAAGACAATCACAAGTTAACAGTATTACACTTTTTTTTTTACCACAAACCAACTGTCAAACAAGCTAAACACTGTCAAAACAGTTTTCTTTTACACAGTAAAGGTTTATTATGGCTATTATATAAATGTAAAGTAATTATTTCTGAATTATTTATATTGAAAGGGAAAAAACAGTCAACAATCTGGAACTTTTTTGTCACGTTTATTTTTTAAATATTTTTTAGGAAGTGAATTATAAAAATACTTCTCTCATAACACAACAAAAAAACAAAATGTTGCTTGATTTTGTGAACAATTTTCAACTTCTACTATATTTATCACATGTAGGACAGTATGTGAGCCCCTTCTTGTTTGCTCTGGTGATGGACCGACTAACAGATGAGGTCAGGCAGGAATCCCCATGGACTATGATGTTTGCAGATGACATTGTGATATGTGGTGAGAACAGGGAACAGGTGGAAGAGAACTTGGAGAGGTGGAGGTATTCACTTGAAAGAAGAGGAATGAAAGTCAGCCGTAGTAAGACAGAGTACATGTGTGTGAATGAGAGGGAGGCTGGTGGAACAGTGAGACTACAAGGAGCAGAGGTCACAAAGGTGCAGGACTTCAAGTACTTGGGGTCCACTGTCCAGGAAAATGGGGAATGTGGTAAAGAGGTGAAGAAGAGAGTCCAGGCAGGATGGAGTGGATGGAGAAAAGTTTCAGGAGTGATTTGTGACAAAAAGGTGTCAGCAAAGGTCAAAGGAAAAGTTTACAAGACAGTGGTGAGACCAGCTATGTTGTATGGTCTGGAGACAGTGTCATTGACAAAAAGACAGGAGAAAGAACTGGAAGTAGCAGAAATGAAGATGCTGAGGTTCTCCTTAGGAGTGACAAGGATGGATAAGATCAGGAATGAGATCATCAGAGGTACAGCACATGTTGAACAACTGGGAGATAAAGTTAGGGAGGCCAGACTGAGATGGTTTGGACATGTCCAGAGGAGGGACAGTGGGTATATTGGTAGAAGGATGTTAGAAATGCAGCTGCCAGGAAAAAGACACAGAGGAAGGCCAAAGAGGAGATATATGGATGCAGTTAGAGAGGACATGAAGGTAGTTGGAGTGAGGACAGAGGATGCAGAGGACAGAGTGAGGTGGAGGAGGATGACTCGCTGTGGCAATACCTGAAAAGGGAAAAGCCGAAAGAAGAAGAAGAATTGCGATTTTTTTTTTATGCCAGAACTTTACCTCGGTAACTTGACTAGTTGAAGGCCATGACTTGCATGTGGCGACCCCTGAAAAGGGAAAAGACGAAAGAAGAAGAAGAAGAAGAAGAAGGGCAGTATGTGTGAACGTGAGAATGGGCTTTGCAGATGTGTTTCTCACATGTGCAGCACACAGCTTTTGTCTTGCAGTCCTTCTTCCAGGGGCAGAACTGGCACCTTTTTCTTTTGACTGACCCAGCTGCAGCCTTTATTATTTCTTAGTTTGTTTTTTTGTTTTGCTTGGCAGCTTGTGTGATGTGAGGGGTTAGCTGCAGATCAAGAGTGCAGGTGCAGGTCAAATGCAAGTTCTAGTGTCTTTGATGTGTGTGTGTGTGTGTGTGTGTGTGTGTGTGTGTGTGTGTGTGTGTGTGTGTGTGTGTGTGTGTGTGTGAGAGAGAGTTTGTGTGTGGCCTTTGAACTTTTTTCTGGTGTTTAAATGCCTTTATAATTCACGGGTCAAAAATGACCCATAGGACGATCTTTGGACCCTAGTGGTGTACAGCCCACATGGAAACCTAGACAAAAACAAAGTATCACTTTTTGTAATGATGGGGTCACTTTAGGAAAAGTCATAAAATTTCAAGTTGGAAAAATATAGTTTAAGGTATTTTTTCTATAGCTAAACACGGTAGCGGGTCACTTTTGACCCGCAGGACAACACAAGGGTTAAGCACTGGCTCTCTCAAAACTTCTCCACCTAAACACAGATAAAACAGAATGCATTTTATTTGGTGCACCTGATGACACCAGCAACATCCTTCCCAGTCCCAGTTTTGGTTTTCCCCTCCCCCACTTCAACCCGGTGGTCAGAAATCTTGGAGTGCAGCTTGACTCCAACTTAAAGCTTGATAAACAGATCAGTTCTGTTGTCAAGACCAGCTTTTTCCAGCTCCGTCTGCTCTCTAAAGTAAAGTCATTTCTCAGCCGTGGTGATCTGGAGAAGGCCATCCATGCCTTTGTGACCTCCAGACTTGATTATTGTAATGCTTTGTATGTTGGTATTAATCAATCCTCCATCTCCCGTTTACAGCTTGTACAGAACTCTGCCGCGCGCTTTTTGACCAACACACGAAAATATGAACACATCACTCCTGTCCTGTCCTCTCTACACTGGCTCCCGGTTCAGTTCAGGATACAGTTCAAGCTGCTGCTGTTTGTTTTCAAAGCTCTGAATGGACTTGCACCTCTCTACATCTCAGAACTTTTGGAAGTCCACCAGCCCGGCAGAGCTTTACGATCTGCCAGTCAACACCTGCTGGAGGTGCCTCGCTCAAGGTACAAACAATGGGGAGACCGGTCATTTTCTGTTGCCGGCCCAAAAGCCTGGAACAGTCTCCCCCTTGAGCTGCGTGCCACCTCTGATCTGACTCTGTTTAAAACCAGACTGAAGACCCACTTGTTCAAAAAAGCTTTCAGTGTGTAACTTTTATTACTTTTGGTATTTTAGTATGTAGCATTTTTATTTCCATTGCCTTCTTTTATTGCTGTTGTTTCTTATTCTATTTTCATTGATTTATTGTTCCAGTTTATTCATCTTTTTATCCTGTTAAGCACCTTGGTCAATGCAAGGCATTGTAGGAAGGTGCTATACATCCATCCATCCATCCATTTTCTTCCGCTTATCCGGGGTCGGGTCGCGGGGGTAGCAGCCTAAGTAGGGAGGCCCAGACTTCCCTCTCCCCAGCCACTTGGAGCAGCTCCTCTGGGGGAATCCCAAGGCGTTCCCAGGCCAGCCGAGAAACATAGTCCCTCCAGCGTATCCTGGGTCTTCCTCTGGGTCTCCTCCCGGTGGGACATGCCCGGAACACCTCACCAGGGAGGCGTCCAGGAGGCATCCTAACCAGATGCCCGAGCCACCTCAACTGGCTCCTCTCGATGTGGAGAAGCAGCGGCTCTACTCCGAGTCCCTCCCGGATGACTGAGCTTCTCACCCTATCTCTAAGGGAGAGTCCAGCCACCCTGCGGAGAAAACTCATTTCAGCCGCTTGTATCCGAGATCTTGTTCTTTCGGTCATAACCCAAAGCTCATGACCATAGATGAGGGTGGGAACGTAGATCGATCGGTAAATTGAGAGCTTTGCCTTTTGACTCAGCTCTCTCTTCACCACGACAGACCGGTACAGCGCCCGCTTCACTGCGGACGCTGCACCTATCCGCCTATCGATCTCACGCTCCAGTTTTCCCTCATTCGTGAACAAGATCCCGAGATACTTAAACTCCTCCACTTGGGGCAGGACCTCCTCCCCGACCCGGAGAGGGCACGCTACCCTTTTCCGGCTCAAGACCATGGCCTCGGATTTGGAGGAACTGATCCTCATCCCGGCCGCATCGCATTCAGCTGCAAACCGCTCCAGTGAAAGCTGTAGATCACGAGCTGATGAAGCCAATAGGACCACATCATCTGCAAAAAACAGAGAAGCGATTCTAAGGCCACCAAAACGGATCCTCTCAACACCTTGGCTGCGCCTAGAAATTCTGTCCATAAAAGTTATAAACAGAATCGGTGACAAAGGGCAACCTTGGCGGAGTCCAACTCTCACCGGAAACGAGCCTGACTTACTGCCGGCAATGCGGACCAAGCTCTGACACCGGTCGTACAGGGACCTAACAGCCCATATCAATGGGCCTGGTACCCCATACTCCCGGAGTACCCGCCACAGAACCCCCCGAGGGACGCGGTCGAATGCCTTTTCCAAGTCTACAAAGCACATGTAAACTGGTTGGGCAAACTCCCACGCACCCTCCAGGACCCTGTTGAGGGTGTAGAGCTGGTCTAGTGTTCCACGACCAGGACGAAAACCACACTGCTCCTCCTGAATCCGAGGTTCGACTATCCGACGGACCCTCCTCTCCAGAACCCCTGAATAGACCTTACCAGGGAGGCTTAAGAGTGTGATAGAGGTGCACCTATAGAGGTGCTATACAAATAAAGTTTATTATTATTATTATTATTATTATTATTATTATTATTATTATTATTAACCCCGAAGTTTTTTATTCTCCTCTTTCTGCAGACTGCTTCGCTCGACGGCGTTAACTGCGTCACACCGCTACCTCTGCTAATTCGTAGCAGGTTAGCCAGCGAAAGCGACGCAACGGATGAGAAGTCTCAAATAAAGAGAAAAAATATCTTGGAAAGACTCACTCGTCTTATCTCGGACATGCCTCCGGAGAAAGGAAAGCGAAAGACAAGACTTCCAAAAAAGACCAGCAGAGCGGCGAGCCCATCCTCGCGCATCTGCCCCAATGGATACGGTTTTTCCCTCTTAGCGACGGACACCCACGATGCCTGTCCAGTCTGCTTGGGAATGTTGCACGCGAACATGGCGCTGGACGCACCCGAGTCTTGCCCACACTGCAGCCAGATGCTGGAGGCAGTGAGGAGGCACCGGGCGGACTACGTCGCCAAGGCCATGGGGGCTGCTGCGGTGCCAGCAGACCCAGACATGACTGAGCCTCTGACTCCCACCCCGGAGCTCGAGAGCATGGCTTTGGATGACAGCACCCGAGTCGAATGGGGCGACAGCCCAGATGTGCTACCTCCCATGGTGGACTTAACAGTCGAATTTGACACTTGAGGCATGATGAACGAGGACGAGATCTTGATTTCAGCCTCAGGTGAATTTTCTACGGACGACGCCGATGTCGGATACGGGGAACAGGGAGAAGACCTCTCCCGCACCCCGGTGCCTGTACTCCCGGAGACTGACTTTTCCATCCATGCTCTGTTTGACTTGTGTCACAGAGCAACGGAGGCGCTGCAGATCCCATGGCCAGAGCCTCCGCCTCGTCAACAAGTCACGAGGTTGGCAGGAAATTATTTTTATTCAAAGTAGCAGGCCGCTACGAGGCAAAGGATGCCCGTCTTTCCGGACTTCCTCACAGAGCTGACTCGTACCTGGTCTCAGCCCAAAGCTCCCATACTACTGCCGCTCTCGCAGTTTCTCAACGTGGACGGGATGGATAAAGTGGGAATAGCCAACGTGCCTCAAATCGAGGACACGCTGGCATCTCATCTGGCTCCCAAGTCATCCGGGACAAAACCAACTCTCCCCAGCAAGGCCTGTCGAGCCTTGGCTTCTCTGCTCGAGAAATGCTACAGGGCTCAGGGTCTCGCGGCGCGCGCAATGAACGCGTCCGCAATGATACAAGCTCACCTGGCTGAAAAACTACAGGAGCTCCAGGTAACGACAGACAATCCAGCTTCCGCAGAGCTGCTGGATGAAGCCCGCAGGGCAACAGACTTTGTGCTCCGCATGATGGGGACAACAGCTGTTGCGCAAGGCAGAGGAATGGCGGAGGTGGTCATCGCAATACGCCATCTGTGGATGACCTTAACTGACCTCTCGGAGGGACAGAAAGTTCCTTTTCTCCACCATTCAATAGAACCGACGGGACTTTTTGGGAAAGCGCTGGATCGAATTCAGACCAGGCTGGACCAGAGGCGCAAACAGGCTGAAGCTCTCCGAGTGGGCATCCCCAGGAGAACCTTCGCCCCCCCCAAGTAGTCAGCTGGGAGCAGAGCACCGCAGCCTTTACACCATTCGGCCACACGTGCCCCACCGCAAAAGCGGCCGGCGTACGAAATCGAGCACCGGCAGAGACCACCGCCGGCCCCACCTCAGACCGAACACGCCTAGAGTAAGAACAGATTTGTTCCCCGCCAGTCGGACCGGTACAGAACCTCCTCGGCGAATCGGTACACTAAACAGAAGCGTGCCTGATGAACCAGGACCGCTTCTTAACTTTACACAATCACCCGCCCACGCGGTACGGGAAATGATCTTTTCATGTCCAGACTTTGTTTGTAGCACAGTACAAAAAGCTGGTGACTTTGTTTTAGACACAAATCATGTTATTTCTGCTGTGAGTGACATAAAGTCAAATATGTCGTTACACATAAGCACGAATAAAGCTCAAAAAACAGTCCCTCTCTGTTTTCTTGACTCACAAAAAAAATAAAAAATAAAAAATAACATCAGCAGAACGTGTCCCTCTGTCCTGCCAGCCAACATAAAGGGAGGGGGCCATCTCCCTCCCCTCCCTCATGGCTCACGGGGTGTTAGCCTAATCGATAAACCCCAGCAGGGTGCCTCGGTTCTGTCTGCAACAGACAGGCCCAGAGGCGTCTGCAAGCAGGCCCGACACTCCTCACAGAGACAGGTGAGTGGGGTCAAATGCTCCAGCCCCCTCTCCGTTGTAAACCACGGGGCGGACAATACACAAACCAAACAAACCCGTGACACGTCCGCACTCCAGGGGTGCGCACTGACAGAATCTGACGACCCTCCTTCCTGGCCACCTATTCAACAGTTCCCAGTAAGGGACGGGAGGGCCACGGCAGAAGCCCGTAGGCTAACACCAGCTTCACACGTTCACAAAGGCAGTTGTGATGAAACTGCAGTGTGTGCAAACAAACCAGGGCTGAATCAGACTCCTCTTCATTTTAATCGAAGAGGACTGAGCTCTCTGTCACCAACCAATATAAAGTTTGCTCGGCACAAAGGATCATTTCCACATTCTCATGCTGAAGCTGCCTCCTTATTAGGGCTGGGCGATATATCGATATTTTTAAAATATCGAGATTTTTTCTAAAGAGATATAAGATGAGACTATATCGTTTATATCGAGAATCCATCGTCTGTCTGTTTTCTCCCACTCGCCCCCCTCCTTCTCCTTCACTGAGCAGCACAGACCCAGCCCCTCCTTCCTGCAGGCTGCAGGAGGGCGGAGCCGCGGAGACTTTCAGCACAACAAGAAGTAAACACGGCAGATATGAAGAGCCGCGACGCAGCTGCTGAGGGGGAAAAACAATGTTTTTCCTGAGCTAGTTTGGATTTAAATGGTCAGATGAGGGCAGAAAAAATATTTTTGTAGACGATGCTGAAAATAATCCCGACGAAGGCTCGGATCTACGAATCTTTTTCACCATTTAAACAGCAGAGTGGAGCGTGAAACGGCAGAACCGAGTGTTTTTACAACCTCCTGCTTCATTAAGCAAACCACGGGTCTGAGCTCATTTAGTCGTGCGCACACTGCAGCGCTTTCATGAGAGGAGCAGAAGGACGTGGAGACATTAAAAAATCAGCAGCTCATCACATCGCCAAAGATACGGTCCTTAGCGGCTAACAAGATGGCTAACGCTTTAGCCGCCTTCTTCCACAGCTGAGACTGACCGTGTCTTTGGCGCTATGCGATAAACTGCTGATTTAATAATGTCTCCGCCTCTCTGTTCACGTTTCTGAGTGGAGGCTGTCGTGTTTTTACACAAGAATTCAATGCAACACTTTGTAGAGCAACTTAGAGAATGTCTTTGTGAACCCGGAAACAACCCCCTGACCCTTTCACAATATAACCGGATACAGTATATCAAATATATTGTACCACAGAGGCTC
>JBBPBX010003730.1:67297-80799 GCA_038048925.1 Garcialebias charrua
GAGTATAAGGCATGAGAGAAAGGCTGCAGGTGTCATGCCATATCTCTGTAACAGATACATCTAACTGGAATGCAGCCATCATTAATGTGATTACTGACACCTGGATTTTTTTTCCCCGCTCTGACATGTCAACATGGTGAGAAACGGTTAATCAAAAGACTTAAAAACAGGGTGGTGTCTGTGATGGTGTGAATGTGTGAATGTGACTGTGCACGGACCTGTAAAGACCTGCTAGAAATAACAGTACTGATGAATAAAATTGAAGGTTTCTAGACAAATGCCTACAAAATGTGTCTGAGTTGTGTCCGACGTAGACAAGGCTTTCGTCTCAGCTGCTTGCCACATCACACCAACCAAAAACATGCACAGCAAGAATAAATAATAACCCGCTCAAGCCTTCACAGATATAATTAGTTGCCTTTGAAACATATGTGCAGCAGTTAGAATTCATTTGTGGTTCATCTGTTCTGCCAAATGGAAACTTTATGTCACAGAGGTTTGTCATTTTTCTACTACCAGATTTTCAAAAGCCTGAAGTGAAGATTTAATGGTTGGGACATTAAAACAGAGAAACTTTCTTGACTATTGTAGAACACAGCAATAACGCTGAAGTAACATGAAATATTTGTGCATATTTTTCATTACCTTGAACTACTAATATAAGCTAAGCGGAATAAATATATTTAAAAATCATATCTTTACAAAAAATAGTAGGGATGCATGATATTGGATTTTTGGCCAATATCCGATATGCAGATATGTTAAAACGTATTTGGCCGATAACCGATACAGATGTTTTTATATACTTTCCTTTGTCAGATCATAACCCTCTTATTTAGGCTTATTTGATTAAAAAATTGTGCAACAGCTAGTGACATATGTTCAATAACAGCCATATGCATAGCACTTTAACTTATACAGTATTAAATAAAAAGTGTTAAATATTATTTATAACCATTAGTCACCTGCGATGCTGTCTCACTTGTGGAGGCTTGTTCCAGGTTTCTAGCTGCAGTGTGGGATCCTCTGCACTCCTGTGCATGAAGGGTAGTCTTTTATACCTGCCACATTCTTGGCATCCACTGAGAAGTATGGCTGACCCTCCAGGATGCTGTAGACCACACGAGCGCTGTTGCCATATGTTGGGTCGTCAGCATCTGTCGCAGTCACCTGGATCACCGACATTCCTGAGTGAACACAGAGGCAAAGCTGAAGAGGAGGCAATGCCAAACAGATAACTTTGAGTATTTTCCATGTTTGGCAAGAATTTTCAAAAGGTAATTAACTTCAAAAGAAGTTTTCATAGGCAAAGTCTGAAAAATATGTAAATGATTATGCAATTTGTTATAGCTAAATGTCAACATAAATGCACAATTAATTATTTCCAGTGTATTTGACTTTCTTCTTTTTCTTACCTATTCTGGACATTTCTACTACAGATGCCTGATAGGGACCATCTAGGAACTTTGGCTCGTTGTCGTTGATGTCCTGAATCTTAACGATGAACTCGGATTCAGGCTCGAGAGGCCTGTCTGTCAAGCGGTTGCGGGCCTGGGCACGCAGGACATATTGCGCCTTGACCTCCCGGTCCAGTCTCTGGATGGCGTGTATGTCCCCGGTACTGTCATCTATGGTGAAGGTCGTGCCTGCCCCCTCGCCCATCAGGATGTACTTAATGGAGCCGTCACCTTTGTCCATGTCTGAGTGGAGCTGTAAGAGCCCGGTGAGATTTGATTAGTCTTAAAATACATTTTAAAACATCTAAGAGGTTCATAAAGGCCTAAATTTGGTCTAAAGTTTAAAGGTTTGTGAATATTTGAAGTGTAGTAATAGAGGTTGAAAAAAATGCTTCAGCAAAAATCAGAAAAAATAAAGAAGTCTCCACTTGAAACGTGTACTACAACATCCATCCATCCATTATCTTTTACCCGCTTTTGCTTTGCGGGCCATGGGGTCACTGGTGCCCATGTCCAACAGTCACTGTAGCCGTTTTCGCACTGCACAGCCCTCCCCGGCCCAGCCCGGCCTGACCCGGCTTCTAACCCGGGTTCGTCTTGTTCGCAGTTGCCTTTCCGGGCCGGTGTAAGCCCGAGTTTTAGAACCCGACCGACAGAGGTTCTAAGCGGGCCAAGCTCCAAGGCCCAGTTTAAATAACACGAAGCGCGCACCCATACAGAGCATTTCCGCCTTTCAGCGCGAGCTGAATTTCATTAAAATATAACTACAGAAACGCCTAAAAAAATATGTGTTAGCTGAATATATATATTAGTGTTTCTGAGTTTAATTTTTGTTAATAACTGATTACAAATCAGCTTATTTTAGAACGTAAATAACATTTTTAAGCATGCGCCATTTTTAAGCGTGCGTTGGACCTGGAAATATCAACAGCCTCGGTGGTTCATTGGAAGCGCTTCGGTTTGCCACTCCAAACTTTATCTCGACTCAGGTTCGATTCTCACTTTGTTGAACTTATTTTACGTTTGTCTTTTATTGGATAAA
Source organism: Garcialebias charrua (assembly GCA_038048925.1). Taxonomy (NCBI): domain Eukaryota; kingdom Metazoa; phylum Chordata; class Actinopteri; order Cyprinodontiformes; family Rivulidae; genus Garcialebias; species Garcialebias charrua. The sequence goes on from JBBPBX010003730.1 coordinate 69,797, forward strand.
AAAGGAGTTTGTGTTAGCTCCTTTTTTTATTATCCAATAAAAGACAAACGTAAAATAAGTTCAGCCAAGTGAGGAAATGGCGTTGGCTAAGAACTCCCCACCCACTTCAAGGCGGCTCTCCGCACACTGCGAAATGAGCGGGGGCGGGCCAGGCTGGGCTCAGGGGCAACCCGGGACGGGCTGGGCCGGGGAGGGCTGTGCAGTGCGAAAACGGCTTGTGAGGCAGGGGACACCTTGGACAGGTCTCCAGTCCATCACAGTTAGAGCTGTCATTTCTAACACGAACCCGGAGTCTAGGCCCACCCACCCAGATTAGGGCTGGGTCGGCCCATAATAATGTGCTTAATGTGAGGGCCGGGTCAGTGTCGGGTGTTTGATTGTATCAGTGGAAGCGCGCGGCCGATGATCCAATTATATGGCGATGTGACTTGGCATACTTCGCCAGCTGCATGTGGCCATTTGACCGCACGCTGACCAGCCTTGAAACAGTTAAAAAGTTCAGTTAAGCTTCAGATGGACTACTGCAGTGATCCAACAAAGCCCAAATGTACATTCATTCAGCTGCTGCACTCAGCAGACGCTCGCAGCCGACAATCCAAAAAGAAGAGATCACAAAATATCCGACATGTCAGAGCAGGGTCCAATGCAGACAGAAGCAGAGGAAGTATTTAATGCGCTTTGATGGCTCCTCAGCTCCGATCTTCTGCCCCTTTTATTCAGCCGTGCGCATCTGCCGACCGTTAAAAACTATATAAGCAGTCAAAGCTTAATTAAAAATGTCGGGGGGTGGGTGTTTTGGGCTCGGACCTGGTAATTCTTCGGATCGGTTGGGGTTTGGAAATGATAATACGGGCTGGGGTGGGGTCGGGTTGGATATTTTGGGCCAGAATGCAACTCTAATCACAGGGACACATGGAGACAAATGAGATATGCAACCATTCACTCTCTCACTCACCCCTAGGGACAATTTAGAGTTACCAATCAGCCTAATGTGCATGTTTTTGGTCTGTGGGAGGAAACCGGAGTACCCGGAGAAAACCCACACATGCACAGAGAGAACATGCAAACTCCACCCAGAAAGATCCCCAACCGGAATTCGAGTCAGTTACCTTCTTGCTGAGAGGTGACAGTTCTACCAACTGAGCCAACGTGCCACCTTGTACTACAACACAGGACTTTTAACTGTCTGTTGTCCAGTTTATGTTGCAATGATCCATGCTGCAGGATTCAGCACTTTTTAAGAATATTTATTTACCATATTTTTCGGAGTATAGGTTAATAATTATTGCCAGTAAATTGGGAAAATCCATAAATAGGTCGCACCGGAGTATAGGTCGCACCTACGTCAAATGCTGCAAATGTCTGCCACAGGAGCGCATAGCAAGGCTTTTAAGAAGACTAACACTTAAAAACAATTATTTGTTTGATAAAAATTATAGCAAATATGTGTCTGAGCTGAACTTTTCCTTAATAAATGAACGTAATTGTGAAATGAGCTGGATTTAAAAATTTGTTTCGCCGAAAGTGATAAAAAGCCATATATAGGTCGCACCTGAGTATAGGTCGCAGGCCATGAAAAAATGATAAAAAGGTGCGACCTATACTCCGAAAAATATGGTAACTGCATTATTTACAATGTCTGGGAAGTATAATGTTATTAACACACAGCCTGTTTCTATGACACATTAAATCAAATATGTTTTGCTCTATGCCTTCAATCACTATACCGGTAATACTGACAATACAAAATGCAGTCATAGAGCTTCAAACTACAAAAAAGTCCACAGGTTAACATCAAGAAAAAGAAAAAAAAAAAGGAACAAACTTTTTTTTTACATTTTTAGAATGTGAATTGAGCTTTGTTGTAATCTTATTTTGTCTCCATGAACACTCTTACATTATATGCACGCCTTACACACTTGGCCTGCGTGTCTCACATGTTTCAGTCATGTATGTGTTATAATAAAAATAATTTATAAATCTAATAATAATAATAATAATAATGAATTCAATTTATAACTATATATATATCTAAGGAGTTATTTACTTCTCAGGAAGGTTTTAAAAGTAATTGGAACGATGAAGCATCAGATTTGGTCAAATCTGCACTCAAAAAGACCACTTCTGCGTCCAAAAGCTGCACATGCATCGCCCTACAAATGAAAGACTACACATGAACAAGTCACCATGTAAAAATGTTGGACGGGGACACATTTTCTAGGAAGTTTAATTAGGTCACATCTCCCAGTTTTAGCACAATGCCGCTGCACAGCAATCCTAAACATACAGATAACAGAACAAAATGACTTATTGAGGCCAAATCAGCCTCATGCTCTCAGTCCAAGTAAACATGTGTTTCACTCACTGAAGAGCGCACTGAAATGAGAGAACAGCCAAGAGATGAACACGAGTTCATTTAAACAGAAGAAATCTGCAGTTATTTAGGATGCACATATCAGCTCAACATTACAGGCATATGGTGGTTTTAAAAATAAACGTCAGCACTGGGTGAGGCCGGATGATGGCATACGGCAAGGATCAGACCCATACTGGTTTCAGCCATTGTCAAGATGTGGAAATATCATTTAAAGATTAAAGTCCGTCAAAGTATAACATAGTTTGTTGGCATGTAACAGTTCATGAAATGAGTTACTATTTTATGGCAAATGTGCATTTGATAAGTGTTGTTATAGCTGCATCTGCAACATCTGGATATTTATTCAATCTGAACATTTTCAATAATCTCTTTTAAGAACGCTAATAAATGCTAAAAGAACCATGCCACATCCAGGTTTTCTGAAGGTCTTTCAAAGCTTTTGTTTGAATATGTGCTAATGCAGTTGAATACTTGATCATCATCTGTGTGATCACCTCTATGGTAGCAGGAGTTTTGCTGCTATGGAGCATAGGTGTATGTTAACACAATGCCAAGAAGGAGAGACAACAGTAATGACCATGGAAGATCAGTGGTTGTCCATCAGTCTGGAAAAGGTTGAAGATCAGTTCCAAGTAGTTTGGAGTCAATCATTCTACACAGAGAGTGATTTTTCACAAGTGGAAAACATTTCAGTGAGTTGCCAGTCTTCTAAGGAGAGGCAGTAAATTATATCTAACCTCAGAGAAACTGCCAACAACACGAGCTCCATCTGAGACTCTACAGGCTCTTGTAGGAGTTTAAAGGAAAACGTTTTTGAGAGTATGGGTTGTAAGCTCAATTATCCATGTAGATAACAGCAAAAATGTTTCTGAACCACTTTTGCCTTGGTTGTCCTCAGGCTTTTTGTGAGAAGCAAGTTGGCCATCTGACCTAAAACATTTGATTGTTGTACATGATTGATTGTTTTGGATGGGTGTGCTTTGCACGTGGTAAACATCTACTTTTGAAATTCCAACAGGAGGTTGGTTTGAAACAGCAGTGAAGGCTACCTTGCAGATGTTGGACACTGTCTATCACGGTGCGCTAAGATTAATAACTGGCTGTAACTACCATTCCCACCACTGCACCCTGTATTCACTGGTTAACTAATCATTAACGTCACGTAGACTCTCTAACTGGTAGATTATCAACTTCTTGGTCTGTTGCCTACATACATCTCCTCCTATATGTCTCTGCATGAGTGCAGCTACAGTGTGCATTCTCAGGACATGATTACCTGCAGTGTTCCATCAGTGAGGACTGAAGGGCCTTCTCCTACTCCGCTCCTGTTTCCTGGAATATCTTGCAAAAAGACCTGAAGCTCTCAACCTTGACCTCTAAGGGATTTTAAACATCTGCTAAGTTCATGGCAAAAATCAATGCAGACATGTTCCTGTTTTTAGTTTTCTACATTGCTTTACAATATAGCTGTTTTTGTTTCCTTTATTTTAAATAACTTTTTCTTTTATTTGTTATTCACAATTTGTATGCATTAGTTTATGATTGTCTACTGTTGTCATCACTCTGTTAAAATCAGGTCTCTCTTGTAAATGAGTCCCCGAGGCTCAATGGGATTAACCTGTATAAATAAAGGTTGAATGAACATATGGGACAGATCTGATTGGCAGGTCGTAGACTGAGGAAGTCCTCTAGATGGGAGCCTATATGTTTCTCACTTAAAAAAATCTGCTCCAGATGACATGATTTGACTTATTTTGTCTTTATGAGAGTAAAAAAATAAAAATAAAAAGACTAAAGTGTGGCTTTATTAGGTTTGCACGATAAAACCTCTTTTCTCTAAAAACAAAAAGGCAGCATGGCTTAGGTTTGTAAAGTTTAGTCCAATGGACAAATCATCTGGGCAGCACGGTGGTGCAACTGGTAGAGCTGCTGCCTTTCAGCGAGCAGGTCCCTGGTTCAAATCCTGGTCCGGGGGCCTTTCTGGGTGGAGTTTGCATGTTCTCTCCGTGCATGCGTGGGTTTTTTCCGGGTACTCCGGTTTCCTCTCACAGACCAAAAACATGCATGTTAGGCTGATTGGTAACTCTAAATTGTCCCTAGGTGTGAGTGAGAGAGTGAATAGTTGTTTGTCTCGTGTGTCCCTGTGATGGACTTGCGACCCATCCAGGGTGTACCTTGCCCCTCGCACAGGGATTACTGGACATGGGCACCGGAGAGCCCCGTGACCCAAAAATGGAAGAAGCGGGTAAAAGATAATGGATGGATGGATGGACAAATCATATGGAACAGTGTATTTGAGATGTTTACCCATAATGCACCACACCATTTTTTTAATGAAAACCAAACAGTATATCAGTTCAAACACTTCATTCCATCTCTTAAAGGAGAAATGAAAAGTGTTTTTAAGCTAATAGTAGTCTAATGAAAAGCATAAAATAAGCTTGTTGAGAAATTTTCACAAGTCAAAAATGTCATCCTAACTCAAATTTAGACTTTGCAAAGTGAAAAAATTCTCATCTGGTGTTTTTGACCCCCCTCCTCCTGCCTGCTCTTCGTCCCCTGAATATGACGTAGGCAGTGCAACGAGTCGTCCCTCATACAGTAATATTAGTGTGTGTATCTAGTTGTGGACAAAAAGGTTTCAGTGTGTAGCAATTATGGATGCAGCAAAAAAAATCTATTTTTTAAAGAATCAAGATTCTTAGTCCTGGCGATTCAGAATCTATTCTAAAAGCCCCAAAATCGATTTTAAAACTTTTTTTAAATTTTATATTGTATTTTTACCGCTCCTGTGCATTCGGCCGCTGTAGAATTTTGGCCGTGTAGGGCCACCGTAGTTAGTTAGCCAGGCAGCTCCCAATAGAGCCTGCTAGCATCATGAATCACCTTTTATCCACAGTATTCCTGGGGGTGTCACTGTAGAAGCGAATGTGCATTGTACTTCCTGTCCGACACCAGAAGTGCCTGTATTCCATAGGTGGAGTATGGATCGCGGGTGTTTTTGAAAGTTATTTTCATTCATTTTATCGGAGCAAACACAGCTTTTGTTTAAACGGAACGTTTACTGAAATGTCCTACCGGGGTTCAGGTACCTGCTGTGCTGTTCGCGGCTGCACCAACAACCGGACCAAGCTAAATCTTTGGCTAAAACAACAGTGTTTTCAACACGGACCCAAAACAAAGAAAGAGTGTTCCTGCATCCTACTCTATGGCTGTGTCTGCGCGATCAGGTAACATCTGTAATTTCTTTTTATTCAGGGAGGGTTTATTAATGAGAGTTTTGGATGATTTACTGTCTTAAAATGATATATGTCAGGCGCGACCGGTATCTTTAGCCGAGATAGCTGCTAATAAACCTTAGCCGAGAGGCCGGAGCAAACGCGTTCGCTATTTATGTATTTTTAAATTATGTCTGCGCGATCAGGTAACATATTTTTATTCGGGGAGGGTTTATTAATGAGAGTTTTGGAAGATTTACTGTCTTAAAACGATAGATCTCAGACGCGACCGGTATCTTTAGCCGAGATAGCTGCTAACAAACCTTAGCCGAGAGGCCGGAGCAGAGATGCTCACAAGTCATTTTTTGCAAGTCCAAGTCAAGTCTCAAGTCTCTGATCTCAAGTCCAAGTCAAGTCTCAAGTCTCTGATCTCAAGTCCAGGTCAAGTCCAAGTCAAGTCTCAAGTCATTGATCTCAAGTCCAAGTCAAGTCTCAAGTCTCTGATCTCAAGTCCAAGTCAAGTCCCTAATATTTGAGTGACACCGTGAATGAATGTATGCTATTCATTCGCAAACAATGGACATTAAATGTCTCTCCTTTTAAAAATATCCAGGTTAACATTAGATTAACACACTGACGCTAAGCTTGTTTGTAGCAGCTGCTAACAACCTTTTAGGCAGTGACTACACGTTACAGCTTATTTTTATCTGAATGTAGAGGCCAAAACATTACATTAAATGTCTCTCCTCAATTCAATTCAGTTCAGTTTATTTATACTGTATAGCTCCAAGTCACAAGTTGTCTCAGGGCACTGAACAGAAACAATCAAATATAAAAATAATAAGTTAACAGAAACTTTAATATAAAAATAATGGTAACACTATTTATCTGAGGAGACTGCTTTGAGTTTAACTCCATGTTATAAAAAAGCTACAGTAGTTAGCCAGAGTTATTTCAGGATGAAATAATTTGAACTTCTGTTTGAATTTAATGCTATGAACTTTTTCCTTGAACTTTTTCCTTTTTGTTACATTTACCGGTACTATGAATTTCTCACAGGGCAGAGAGCCAACATGGAGGACTCACCAACATATATTATTATTATTATACATATAATATTGTCCAGTGTCTGATGCTGCAGTCATGTTACTGAGCTCCCACTGATGGGCTAACCTGGTTCCACCACAGCAGCAGGATCCTCAGACAGAACAGCTGGTGGGATGTCCTGGTATCTGCAGCCCTCTCTCCATTTGTTTCTTCATGGACATGGAGCTGTGAAATTATGTTGTGCCCTTTCCTCAGCAAAACGCTCCTCCAGTGGAGACTTTCTGGACAGACTGCAGGAAGTTCCTAAACAAACAACAGGTTTATCAGTATTATCAGTAAAAAGAGATTATTAAATCATTTTTAAGACTGAGAATGTGTACAATTATTAGCTCTGTTGTTATTGCCTAACTAACCTATTCAATAATTCTTCAAACTGTGACATTCACTCATAATGGAATGAAAGAGAACATAAACAGAAATTATATAATAATGAAAACTAGAGACATTAAAACATTTTAAAAGACACAGAGAACTTTAAATGAATTAAGAATGTTAATAAGTGTTGGATTTGAGTGCAATGTAAGTGCAATCCATGGTTGAATTGAATCCACATCTGAAAAGGGATGCAACCTTTTCACAACATATGCTGTAACTGTTTTGTGGCACTCGGTTACACTGACGTATTTACCTTGGACAGTCACTGGTGAACACTGTGAAGCCATTTCAGGTCGTTTGTCTAAGAAAAAAAACGAGCTAACGTTAGCATCGTGTTTGTATTTGAGCTGACTTACCGCTTTAAGCGGAGTATAACTTATTAGCTGCCTTAATGTTGGTATGAGACTAGTTTATTTATTTACCTGATGGAGCCGAAGAGGTAGCGAAAAGTTCGGCGGAGCGTTTTGCAGACGGACCACTCTGTACTTCCGGTCGGATACGAAGCGAAAATAATCCGGTGGAGTGCGTCAAAGACGGGACACTATTTTACTTCTCCGCCCTCCTTTGCATGATAGAAAATTATTGCAAGTGCTGCACTGACCTGACTGGTCATTTTATTAAATTAGTACGCTATCGATAGCAGATGCACACTTCCGGTGGATTCTTCTTCGTTGGTTTTCGGTGGCGGCTACTTCCGGTCGGCTAACTAGCATCGAACATAGGAATCGCAAATTAATATTTTGAACGATTTCGGGAAAACCGGACAGTTAGTCCCGGTTCCGAACAATTCTCGATGCTCACGAGTCTCAAATGGCGAGTCCGAGTCGAGTTGGAAGTCTTTTGAATGCAAGTCCGAGTCGAGTTGGAAGTCTTTTGAATGCAAGTCCGAGTCGAGTCTGAAGTCTCTGTTTTTGTGACTTAAGTGCGACTCGAGTCTGAGTCCCAAACTCGAGTCCCCATCTCTGGGCCGGAGCAAACGCGTTCGCTATTTATGTATTTTTAAATTATGTCTGCGCGATCAGGTAACATCTTTTTAGTCGGGGAGGGTTTATTAATGAGAGTTTTGGAAGATTTACTGTCTTAAAACGATAGATCTCAGACGCGACTGGTATCTTTAGCCGAGATAGCTGCTAATAAACCTTAGCCGAGAGGCCGGAGCAAACGCGTTATTTTTAAATTATGTCTGCGCGATCAGGTAACATCTGTAATTTCTTTTTATTTGTCCCTCCTCTTTTAACAAAACGAGTGGTGTTCCCACATTTTTAATGAACTAAAACAACAAAGTTTGGACTGTCTTCAACTGTATTACTCGCATGTAAACAAACGGTGTTTCCGGTCAACCGGAAGTCGTGTGCACATTTCGCGCAAAGCATCATGGGACGTAGGAATACTGTGGATAACTGATGATTGTAAGAATTGGTACTTGTTTGTTTTGTATTGTTAATTGTTAAATAAAGTAAAAAAAAAAAAAAGAGCCTGCTAGCAAGGAGGGAGACAGCATGTTTCAACTTGCTCCTTCATCTTTAAAAATCATTTTAGATCCTACTATGTTCTGGGGAAGACAGAGCTTAACAAGACATTGGTAACTGTTTCAGGACATTTTCAACACCCCCACTTCCACGTTAGCATACGGCGCTAGCATGCTAACGTTAGCATGCGGCGGCTAACGCACGGCTATTCGTATTTCCAGGATAGAAATGCCCATTAATGCACTAAATCACCAAACTGTTTTTGACAAACTAAAGTGATATCCTTCAGATTCAAAAAAGTCTTCTGCTTCCATTTTAAATGACAGACAAGAGGACAGTAATGATGGGTTTATAGCTTCAGTGTTATTGTAAGATAGCAAAGGAGGTCTTAATTGTGTCATAAAAGTGCGTCCAGAAAATTACTACAGAAATCACTGTACTTCGGCATGTAGCAGGAAAAATGTAAAAAAACTATTTCTTTAAGCTACTGACTTGAAAAAAGCACACTAAGTATGTTTATGTGTGTTGTTTACTATATGAAATTCTTGTTATATCGATTTTTTTCAGATTTGATTACATTTCTCCTTTAACACAGTGGTGGAGGGTTGATGGTTTGCAGTCATTGAGTCAAACATGAACAAAATGAAATGAATAAAAATAAATTTGCACAAGTTTAGAGAACCCAAGTTCAGTAACTGAACATTTAATATATTTATGTACCGGTAGTTTATTTGAGCATTTTAGCAACATTTGATAACGTTGTTTACTATGTGGAGTGAACACAGTTAACTTCCTTTGTCAGTTCTTACTGCAGTTTGTCGTTTGCAATGATTGAACTTTTGTTTCTTTGAGTCACTGGTTCCTCTGGAGATGCTGCTGTAGTTATCTGTGACTCACTGTAAACAGCCCAGCTGAATCACATATAAAGATCAGTCTAATTGGACTGTACCATGTTGTGTGTCAGCAGAGGGAGATGTTAAATACCACAATTTGGATTTTTTTTTTTAATTGGCTGGATAAAATGTGCTGTAAATATCTATCTTTTGTAGGTTACTATTTAGCACTACTTTGATTAGTTATGTTTTGTTGCTAACACTATTTGTTATTTAGTCTATTTGTTTCCCCTAGTGTCAGAATGGTCTGATCAGACACATTATACTTCCCCTCTCAATCAGGGGGTCAGTTAGCTAGCTAGCTAGCTAGCTAACTACAGACAGACAGACAGACAGACAGACAGACAGACAGACAGACAGACAGACAGACAGACAGATAGATAGATAGATAGATAGATAGATAGATAGATAGATAGATAGATAGATAGATAGATAGATAGATAGATAGATAGATAGATAGATAGATAGATAGATAGATAGATAGATAGATAGATAGATAGATTATCTAACTACTGTATTACTTTGTACTTTCTTACTTTAAAACCACCTTAATATGATAGTAAACATATTATAGTATGTCAATATAATAGTACAAATACTATTCATTTACTTTAGTTTTCTATGTGGGTACTTCAGTTGCCTCTTTATGGGTCCAGAACTTCAGTATTTTGAGTTTTTATAAATAAATTTGAAACTCTTTTTAGCCAATCACCTGTGCCTCTCTTGTTGGTGTGGACATGATGCAACAGGACAATGATCCTATACACAAAGTTTACAACAGAAAGAATGAAAAAGAAAATCAAGGTGTTGCAATTAAATAAAGCAACAAAAAAACGTGCACTCTGCTGTTAATGTGCACTCTTTCCCTAATAGTGTATGGAAATAACTCAAAAAGCTAACTGCTAATTGTTTCTAAGTGAAATGACATGACTGTCCGTCCCAAATCAACAAAACCAAAAACAGAAATGTTTTGTCTTTATGCTTACAATTTATAAAGCATTTTTATTTTTCTGCAACACAAAACAGCTAAACGTATACAGCAGTTTATGACAGTATATGTCACAGGTGGACTTAAATTATCTGCAGGACTTCAGGGGTGGTGTGTGGTCACACGAATGCGCTAAACCTGTAACACAAGTCGACGTGTAATCACAGCCCAGAGCCTGTTTGTTGCTGTGGACTGAGCTGTGCAATCAGAGGCCTTTTGTGGCCTCTAAGTGCAAATGCCAGCCTGTTGATGTGCAATCAGTCTTTACTGTGTACAAGAGGGCCTCTCTGTATGATGACGAGCACTTACTGCCATCTCGTTGGCTGAGTGAAATTCTATGCCTCCTTTGGTATCTGTCTTGTATATAATCAACAGGCATGAGCGGCGAGCGCGCGGCTCAGCACTCCATCTGAAAACAGACTGCTTTCAAGATTCTTGCTTTGGCCTTTCATCATCTGTGGCCTCTGAAAGAAATGACCCTTGCAGAGTTGTTGAACTGCGAAAAAGTCTGCAGACTCATTGTTAGACCGGTGAAGTTCCAGCCACATCAATCATTCACAGGCAGCAGATGATACA
>JBBPBX010003731.1:1803-22535 GCA_038048925.1 Garcialebias charrua
ATTAGTTAGAAAATTAGAAAGAGTTAGTCATTTTGTATTGTAGGTGGAAGATTGTTCAAGCCATGAGCCATTGTCAACAATCTGATTTTCTTTTGTAAAAAAAAAAAAGAACAAATTTAATAAACATAAACATGATATTGTTTGAAATTTGGCAATAATTTGTAATTATTGTCATCAAATTTAAGAAGAAACGTTTAATTTGTTTTGCAGGAAGTACCTTTTTTGACCACCATATGGCAGTATAAGACTGTTTGAACCGAAGGATGGATAGTGAGGGAGCGAGCAGCATGTCTCTAAGAAAAAATAGGAGAGATGCTCCTTGACGTGACATGGGCTGTCTCTATTCAGTTCTCAAAATGGCGAACGCTCGTGTAGTTTGAGCTCTTTAGCATAACATTTTTCATACAAAACTTTTTAATTTGGACGGTTAAAATAGATTTTAAAGAGAAAGGGAGGGGTCAGTGAAGAGTACCGGAGTTTCGCTTTTTGTCATCCAGTGTCTTCAGTAGAAAGCGAGAGACACGAAGAGACGATAACGTTGATAAAAGAGAATGAGGTCAAATATTTTCATTTATCATGTGATTAATTAATTTATTATCGCGACAGGCCTGCTTACAAGGTAGTAACTTCATCTGAAATGTTTAATATAACAACTCTAGATGAAATATGTCGGTGAACAGATTTGGCTCACTATTTGGCAAGAAACTGGTCAGGTTCGTCTCTCTGTCACCCTTAATTAATGTGTAAAAAGCAGTTATCATAAAGTGTTTATAGAGGAATTAATAACATATCTATAAACTATTAGCCATCTGTGTTACATGCAATAGGCATGTAATTTATTTAAGTAATTAGAAGTAGTTGTTTAAAGGTTTTGAGTGAATAATTGACTGCAGCTGTTGCTTACTTAAAGCACGCTGTAGGTGGGGTGGTTGCTCCTTCTATATTAGGTCCAGACCGCAGAAGAAGAAGGAGAGAGGTCCGAAGCAGCAGCAGAGTGAGTGGAGCCATGGTCGAGTGAAGTAGCCGAATGGAGAAGCCGAATGAAGTTCCGAAGCAATAGCTGATGGGAGCCGTAGTCGATGAAGTCGAAGGAAGCCGAATGAATCTGAAGAGAACCAATGTCGAGGGAAGCCAAAGCAAGCCAAAGGAAGTCAAAGTAAAACAGCCGAAGAAGAAACTGTGTGAAGCCGAAGTAAAACAGCCGAAGAAGAAACGTGAGAAGCCGAAGTAAATAACTGTGAGAAGCCAAAGTAAACTGTCGAAGAAGAGACCGTGAGAAGAAGCCGAATAAAGTAGCCGAAAGATGAAGCCGTGAAGCTGTGAACTACTGTCGTTGCTGTGTGCTCAACCTGGGTGCTGAGGACAAGAGGCGTGAGTGACCCGCTGGACTGGGAGTTTTTTTGTTGTTGTTGTTTATTAAGCATCCTGAAGCTGGATTTGACCTGGTCTGACTTTTCTTTTAATTAATTTTTTTTGGACACAAAGACGTAGAGAGCCTAAAAATATACCTTTTTTTTTTAAACCATCCTTTCCGTGTCTCGTGTCCCATATGGTACATGCCTACGGGCCGTAACATATAATGGGGGCTCGTCCGGGAACAATCTATAAGAGGAGCCTTAATGTAAAGTGGCACCATTTCATGATATAGACAAATCAAACCTAATGGAATATTTAAACTGAATGTTTTAGAGCAAATACAATTTCTGTGTGGTATTTTTATTTTATTTTATTTACAAGTTGCAAGTGAATGCAACTAAAATCTTCCCATGGTCAAAAAACCCAAAAACAACAACAATAAAAGAAAATGCCTTGAAAGGCCTTCCCGAAGGCTCAGAGCCACTTGTTTTGGTCCCACCTACTCTACAACTGAACTGTGATTCATTAATTTCCCCATAAGTTATTAAACAAACTCCTTCTGCAGTCTCTGAGCTGAACCTTCTCTCCTGACGGTGAAGTCCTAACCAGTGTGAAAGCTCAGTCAAACATATTTCTGTCTGAAGATGCTAATTCCAAAGATTCTGATTGGATAACTACATGTTCATGAATTGAAACTTTTTTTTTTTTGCTCAACTGCAAAGTCGTGTAACCTAGATGGAAAATATAAATTTTATAAATGTCAAAAATGTGAAGGTAACAAATCATTTTGTACACTGAAAATTAAAATGTGTTAAATTATTGTGACGTAAATGTGTACTCATGCCTCTGTCCATCAAAATAGTTTGTTTAAACTCCATCCATCCATCCATCCATCCATCCATCCATCCATCCATCCACCCATCTCTAAGGGAGAGTCCAGCTACCCTGTGGTTGAAACTCACTTCAACTGCTTGTATCCGTGATCTCGATCCCCAGTCATTGCACATCTTGTGGTGTCTCTGAGCAGGACACCATATCCCCAGATGCTCCCCGGGCACTTTTAATAGCTGCCCACTTCACCTGGTAGTGGAAGAATTAAATGCAGAGAACCAATTTTGCCATTGTATGGGAACATAAAATGATGACAATACATAACGCATTAATATTATTATTCTTTCGGTCACTACCCAGAGCTCGTGACCATATGTGACAGCAGGAACGTAAACTGACTGGTAAACAGAGAGCTTTGCCTTACAGCTCTCTTTTCACCACAATGGACCAATACAGAGTCTGCAATACTGCAGACACTGCACCAACCTGAGCAGGACCAGACTTAAATTTGTTGGACTTTTTTCTACCTGGATTATTGAGCATACATCAGGAAATCACAGCACCTTTCTTTCTTGAAGCACCGGTGCTTGACATTGCTGCCACTTTGATGCTTCTGTGTCATTTCACCCAGTTATAAAACTTCCTGAGCATAAAAAGCTCTTCGGCTGCAGCCATCCAGCAGAAAGTTTCAAGATGAAAAGGAAGGAAGGAGGAAAAAAAAATATCAGGACCGTCAGAGAAAAGATGTGTTGAGGAAATGTTTCAGGCCATGGTAAAATAAAATATTTTAAATAATCACATGTAACTAGGAATATGTTCAGTATTCTTTTTGCTGTTGACACCACATTTTTTTTAGTTTTGGTAAAAATATTGAACAGATTTTGGAATGATGATTGAACTTGTTGAAATTCAGATTTGGTTTAAGATTTATAAATTATCATTAAACTTCGACAAAACCAGTTACTGTATATGATATTTAGTAATAGAAATGCATTTATTGATGTTCCATTTCAAATTGAGGGCTCTGAGATTCATAGAGTTCATGAGGTGAAATTCTTAGGTGTCATCGTTGATGACAAATTGTCATGGAAGCAACATATAAGTTCTGTTAAAGGTTCAGTATGCAGTTTCTGTAGAACTGCAGCACTTAGAAATATTTTCAACAGGCAAAGCATTCTGATCCCTCCCCCTCAGAGCCATATATGGCTCTGCCCCCTTGTGGTCTGTTAAATTTCAAATTCAAGCTCTGTTTTTATTGGCTGATTCAAATTCAAGCTCTGTTTTTATTGGCTGGTTACAAACTCTGTTTTTATTGGCTGGAAAATGGCGGGTCACCTTTTCTTTTTAGAAATGCTTATTTACCACCTGGAGAAGCAAGGGGACAATATTTTCAGAGATTACCTGGCTAACATCAGTCTGTCAGGAGGTAGTGACAGAGTGAAGAAATATGTTCATAAAAAAAGCTACATACTGAAGCTTTAACCCCATATGCTGCTTTGTCACTCTTTACAAATGTCAAATGCCAGAACCTTCATTTATTTTATAGATATACTTTTTATACTTTATACTTCGGGACAGTATTACACTCTATTTCATTTTATGATTATGTTTATTAAATGTTGGTGTTTTTGGTGTTGGTGAAACTTTTTATACTTTTATACTACTATGAAAAACTACTATGAAAAAAACTCAGGACAGTACTAAACTTTTATTGTTTCATTTTGTGCTTGTTTATTAATTGTTTAGTGTTTAAATGGTTACTGTTGCACCGAGGGACTGAGAGAGAAATGCAATTTCAATCCTGTGTATGTCCTGTACATATTGCAGTTTTGATAATAAAGTTGACTTTGACTTATATTATATTCCTCCCCCAAAATACACGACAAGATGTTTGCTGATAAATCATCTAGTTGTGTTTTGGAGGGACTGAATGTTTCCCTCACCGTACGAAAGGCACCCTGAGGTCATTCATGGCGTGCAGAGCAGCGAAGTCTCCCTGTTCGTCCCACCACTTGTTGGCCAGCGACTGGAACCTCTTGACCTCCGCGGGGTCCACCGTGGTGCTGGAGGTCCACAGAGCCCGGGGCGTGCTGTGAGCAGTTTTAAATAAACACATCTGTAATGTTACATCTGAGCCCAACAACATAAAAGCAACTCCAGATCAGAGAAGATTGGAACAATGATTTAGCAGACCAGCATCATCAGTTATAAATTATGTTTTCTAATACAGAACTTGTTTATAATGCATCATATCAGTGCTTCTTGAGAATAGGGACAAAATGGTTTTAAATTTCTTCCACCAAAAATGTTATTTATTCCTAAAGTCATGTATTCATACATAACAAATAATGTTTTGGGAAGGTAAATATGTTAAGGTGCAGGCTCCCAGCTGCAACATTTTCTTTTAAATTACATTTTTACTGGATCTGACAGAGAACTTTGTCAACACCATCAGACAAAAATAAATAAGTATAAAATTATTTTTTAATGAACTTATGACTGATATTTTTATTCTCTGTGGTGCCTTAATTCTTTTAATTATGTCCATGTTTTTTAAATTAATCATACCACAATCTAAACATTTATTTAGTCTGTATTTAATTACTCCAGTTCACTTGATACAAAAAACTATTTTGAAAGTAATCACCACAATGAACAGTGTCATTTATTAGTAAAAAAAACATATGCACCAAATAGATGAATTCAGACAATTTACAAACAAGTGCCTATCAAGAAACAAAATAAATATTATTTTAAACAAAATGCAACATAAACTACATCTGACAGAGTTGACGGCACATGACGGTGTTGACACAGAACTGACGGTGGTGACAAACTAGTAAGTAAAAAGAAAACATTGAACTTGAAATGACATTTAAGTAGAATAAAATGCTGAAATGTTGTAGAATGTGAAGACATGAAGAAAAAAAAGTGAAATAACCATATTTAGCTTTCAAGGAACATCAACATTTTTGAGAATATACCTTTCTCACTGAAGTCATCAACCAGGACAATTTTCAATCAAAATGTAGAAGATGAATGTAAACAAAAATATACAAGGCATAACTCTTTGAAATATATTGTGAACTATTTCATATCTTTCTAAATTGCTGAAAAGTCAGTATATTTAATCCCCAGGCAATAGACGTGTCACATATTCTCCTTCAATAAAGTCCATAACAGCTGGTGATATGCGGTATACACCCCTGGTGCTGCTCGTGCGGACTGGTGAAGATGGTTTTCCCAGCCTAACTAGGACATCTGAAAATGGCACAAAGCAGACATCCCGACAACCTTGTTTTTTCTTGAAGCTAAGAGTTGGTCCATGAGGATGAAAAAATTCCACTTGTACATCTTTGTGCTCTTTGTCAATTTGTAAGGCTTTAGCCAGCCACCACTTCCCATCATACATCACAACAAGCCAGTCTTCACTTTGGACATCACCAGGGCCTATCGTTGTCGTTGTTCCTTCAGGTGTCTTGCTGGGCTCCTTCTCCATTTCCTCCATCAGCATTTCCAGAGGATTCTGAACTTTAGCAGTGGTTGACCTTTTATGGACATCTGGGTCCTGTGTTGTGTCACCAAAAGAGTGAATGGTTGGACTGAAGCACTTGCAAATCTGTGACTCCCCGCAAAAACATGAAAGAACCCTGCAATGGATCACATTCCCCTGAGCTAGCACTTGGTGAATGTTTCTTGTTCCTGGGATTGATTTCAGGGTTTGCAGGAGGAGAGAGTCATAAGACTGAAAATCATCATTTGTCACAAATTGCAGCTTGACACCACTTAAGCTGTTGGACACCATGTCAAAGAATAATTTGCCATCTATGATATCCTGGCCTCTTAGCACAATACTGTCAGCACATCTCTTCACCGTCGCCCCGATGCCATCTGGAGCACCCTTGCCATGTGATGTTGGGAAGAAATTCCATGTAGCTTTCTCAAATCCCAGACGTTGCGGGACAACACAGAGGAGAAAGAAGTTCTTTTTATTTTTATATTGTTTGCTTGGACCATCAGACCAAAAGTGGACAGTGTTTATAACCGGATATCTGATGTGAATATCTGTGAGGATTTGATCCATATAGGTCCAGATGGCTGCAGCATCCTGACGCTTTGACTCTGAGATTGTGCAGAATCCTGCTTTTTGTTGCCCAGTGTAGAACATGCCTGTGTGAAGTGTGATCTGCGGGAGATTTTGTCCATAGTGACAGGATTGTACTTCTGAGCTGTATTTACATTTCCAGGCCTCGGAAAAGTCAACATGAACAATGGCTGTATTTTCATCACAATTTGCTATCATATTCCGATACTCCTTGGTTTGATTTCGAACCAAGTGGACATGAGTGGTTGTCTCATTTTTTAATTTGTCTTGGTAGAGATGCATAAGCTCTGACAAGGTGCCAGTGTATTCCTGCAGTTTGGTGTGAAAGTGAGTTCCAACTTCTGTTTGCTCCTCTACGCGTTTCCACTGTGACCATTTTACTGGTGTTGTCCCTTTTTCTGGAGAAAGCCTTGAGCATTTGTTTAAACAGCGGGAGCAAGCACGCAAAAGACAAGACTCACTTGCTGGAGAACAACAGATAAGTTTGAAACTCTCTTCAAGGTTGCTGGTTGCCACAGCATTGAATGATTTCAAGACCTCAAGCATCAACATGGCATTCTCATGGTACTGACACAGACAGGTTTTTCGATCTGAGGCTCTGATAGGTGTGATATGGAAAGGACGCAAGGCACAGAATGATGAGTAACTAAGCTTAATATTTGGGTTTTGTTGGAGAAATACACCATGAAGGTTTTGCATTGTGTTAGTTAGAATCATTCTTTGACGTTTTACTTTATTTCTGGTGATGGTGTCTTGCTTGTCAGTCGTCATCCTTGAATTGTTTTCCAAAAACATGTGCACACTCCAGGAGATGCGCTGGAGAAAACTAGGCTTCCTTTGTTTTGGCATTTTTTCCCTCAATGTTTTGTAAGTCAAGCCAAACTCTTGAACCCGATGAAGTAGCCGATATTTCTTGAGAATTCTACCAGACAAAGAAAGTTGTGCGTGCTTTGCTACGAGTCTGCTTCTTCTGGGAGTATGATGGGCATTGCTTTTCAACTCTGCAGTCAAGGCATGGTGGAAAACTAATGATCTTTTGATTAATGGATTACTTAGTTTGCTCCCTTGAAGCAACTTTTTAGTCTTAGTCTGAGGTGAGTCTTGTGTTTCTTTCTTTTTACGTCTGTCTTTTTCTTTTATGCGTACAAGTCGCTTTTTTAGAGTGCTTCTCTCTTTTGATAACTTGTGAATTTTGTCTTTTAGTTCTTTGACCTGTCTTGAATGCCTTTTCCTCATTCTAGATCTTTCCCTTTCCCCTGCTGCACGCTGCCTACTGCTCCTTGGTTCTTCAAAATTTAAATCTACAGGACTCTTCGGTGGGGTATCTACACTTTTCTGGCCTTCCTTTGCTCTTTTTCTGCGTTCTCTTGACTCCTTTTGTTTTTGCTTCCAAAGTCTTCTCTTAAGTCTCTTATCTCTTTGACCCAGATCATTGATATGTTTTATTTTTCCCACTTCCACTCTCTGTCTCCATCTTTTCCTTTCCTTTCTTAAAAACTCTTCCTTCAGCTCAGGCTGGCTATTAATTTTTTCTCTCCTTCTTTTCTGATACTCCCTGTTCCTTTTCTTGCGCTCCTCCACTGACAGCTTTTCTCTGGCCATTCTATCCTGAAATACAGGCAATTATAATCAGTACACTGATTGTCATGGGATAAACTTACCCTTCCCTAACAAAATAAACCACATCTTATTAATTTTAAAGGACTAATAAAATTGCATTAAATTTAAACCATTAAACTATACAAGTTGCTGAAAATAATAAGAAACATGTTTAAAAAGAAATACTTGATGCATGTGAAGTGCTGTCATTTATGTAAAATACAGTAAAATGAATTAACTGCACACTTAAGTGACATTTGTCAACACCATCACTAAGAGAGTCAACACCGTCAGTTAAAAAATCTGATGGAGTTGACATCTGACGGAGTTGACAAAATGCCATGCTAATTTCATTTATATGATGATATTCTGAAGGAGGCCATCTTGTAGCTTAGCAGTTCCTTTAAATCCTTAAAATGTACCAAAATTAAGCATTTATTTAACAAAATTTCATTAAAATTTTGAAAAATGTTACTTATGGTGTTGACACTTTATGGTTGTGACAAACAACTTAGGAATAAAAAAGAAGAAAAAACAAAAGAATAGTATTAGCTTACCAGAGCTGCCTAGCTCCCTGACCACAGGAAGAGAAAGGAAGTGGTCATGGGGTCCTCAGAATTACTGGTGCTCCTCAATAATGCCTGATTTTTTTTACATTGTTTTATGTCTGACGGTGTTGACAAAAACTGAGGACACAATTTCAATTGAATTTAAAAATACATTAAATTACTTTTAATTGCATTCATTGATACTTATGAAGTTAGTTATTTGAATACTTGTATTTAGTTGACATAATATATTATTTGATAATTATTTTAATTATTTTAAACTATGATAATGTGCTGAATTCTGCTCCAGGACAAGGGCTTTTACAGACACCATCCACCTTCTACAACGTTTAAAATAAAAAAAATATTCAGCAAACATCAGAAAAACATACATTGTTGTGCTCACATGACCCAGGTTAGTTTAATCAGATATTTGAAAAAAATATATTTTGTGTATATTTTATTCAAAGTTTGTGCTTTATCCACAGGACCTGTTTTGTCCCTGTTCTCAAGAATCACTGATATTTATCAGGATGCGTGTCTGAATCAGACTTTATGGACGCTGCTGCTGCAGAGGTAAGTGTTATTAGAAGCTCGTTGTGTTTTCCAAAGCTCAAAGGAGTTGTTGGGACTGATGACCTCAGGTTAACATGAATGCTACAGCTCTGGTTGTGTGCAGTACCCGCTCCTCCGCTGCTGACACACCGCAGTCCAGCTGCTCCGAGCCGCCGGCCCCCGGAGCACACCGCGGGCACAGGTCGGGTTTAGTCTGGACAGCCCCAACATCAGGAGGGAGAACTTCTGCGAGGACATCATAACACAGCCTAGCTGCGTCGCCACTTCCGGTACATTCTTCTTCGGCTGTTCTTCTTCTTCTTCTTCTTGGTTTTTTATGGCGGTTGGGAAACATCTGGTGCATTACCGCCACCAACTGATATGGAGTGTGGGTGTGGACCACATGACAAAAAAATAAAATAAACGTTTCCTTTTATAACCTATCCCACTATCTACACTGTTAAAAAAATGAAATATAGCCTGTCATCCTCTAATTCATGAGTCTAACCAATCTCATCGTCACACTTAAGAGTCCTAATCAACGAATTTCCTTGAACTTGAGTTTTTTTTCCTTCTTTTACTGCAATTATTCTGCTGCAATATATACTATTTGTTGGTCTGCTATATCTTTTGTGGTTTAGTGCATTTCTATATATGATATCTATGGTTTAGTGGCCAGTTGTTGTTCTTCGGCTGTTTGTGTCGCTGCAGTTCTTTATGCATCTCTGCTGCTACCTTCCGGATTTACTGGAGTACTGCAGGTGCGTCCGCTTGTTCTGTCGCTGCGGTTGAGTGGACACTTGGTGAAACTTTTCATATACATATAGTGAATAAATTATTCATATAATTGAATCCATACCTCCTACCTGTGAGACATGCCTGGAAAACTGTCAATGGGGAGGCTGTCCAGGAGGCGGCATCCTAATCAGTTCCTGAGAACCCCAATGGATGAGCTCCTCAGCCCATCTCCAAGACTAGGCCCAGCCACCTGAAGGAAGTTCATTTTATTTTTGCATCAGGTAAAAGAGTTCAAGTAACTGGGCATCGTGTTCACAAGTGATGAAGGGTAGATCAGCGGATCAGGGCTATGTCCTCGGTAATGGTGGTGTTGCTCCAGTTGAGGTGACGAGTTCAGTTGAAAGGCAAATCTCTCAATTTACTATGTTCTATGATCATGAAGTATATGGATCGTGACATTATGAGATCCCACATAAAAGCAGCCAGGGTGGATGTGCGAAATGCACAACTCTTTTATAAAAAATTAATTACAAACCGATTCCAAAAAAGTTGGGACACTAAACGTGAATAAAAACTGAATGCAATGATGTGGAGGTGCCAACATCTATTTGGAATAGAACACAAATCACAGATCAAAAGTTTAAACTGAGAGAATGTATCATTTTAAGGGAAAAATATGTTGTTTCAAAATTTCATGGCGTCAACAAATCCCAAAAAAGTTGGGACAAGTCCATTTTTACCACTGTGTGGCATCCCCCCTTCTTCTTACAACACTCAACAGACGTCTGGGGACAGAGGAGACCAGTTTCTCAAGTTTAGAAATAGGAATGCTCTCCCATTCATGTCTAATACAGGCCTCTAACTGTTCAATCGTCTTGGGCCTTCTTTGTCGCACCTTCCTCTTTATGATGCACCAAATGTTCTCTATAGGTGAAAGATCTGGACTGCAGGCTGGACATTTCAGTACCGGATCCTTCTCCTACGTAGCCATGATGTTGTGATTGCTGCAGAATGTGGTCTGGCATTATCTTGTTGAAAAATGCAGGGTCTTCCCTGAAAGAGATGACGTCTAGATGGAGCATATGTTGTTCTAGAACCTGAACATAGTTCTCTGCATTAATGGTGCCTTTCCAGACATGCAAGCTGCCCATGCCACAAGCGCTCATGCAACCCCATACCATCAGTGATGCAGGCTTCTGAACGGAGCGTTGATAACAACTTGGGCTATCCTTGTCCTCTCTGGTCCAGATGACATGGCGTCCCAGTGTTCCATAAAGAACTTCAAATTGTGACTCATCTGACACAGAACAGTCTTCCATTTTGACACACTCCATTTTAAATTGCCCCTGGCCCAGTGCAAACGTCTGAGCTTGTGGAGCTTGTTTAGAAATGGCTTCACGGTTGATGATAACTTAAAAGTCTGCTATTTTACGCTAGGTAACACCATTCTGGTATTGCTGCACTATCTTTCTGCGCAACAATGGTGGAATTGGTGATCCTCGTACCATCTTGGCTTCTGAGAGACACCAACACTCTGAGAAGCTCCTAATTAGTGTGAATTGGTCTTCCAGCTGTTCGCTATATGCTCAGTTTCCTTTTTCCAGCCACTTATTGCTACTTGTCCCAACTTTTTTGAGATTTGTTGACATTGAAATTTTGAATCAACATAATTTTCCTTTAAAATTTTACATTTACTCAGATTAAACTTTTGATCTGTCATCTATATTCTATTACGAATAAAATATTGACATTTGCAAGCATTCAGTTTTTATTCAGTTTGTTTAGTCCCAACTTTTTTGGAATCCGGTTTGTATATACTGGTACTTGACATAGATGTCATTTACTCAGTTCAAACTACCGTAGTTAATCAAAAAGCATCCACTCATATGATAAACAAGTTGTAACCCAGTATCTAGCTGAACATGGGAGCAGTCGGAATGAATTTATCCTCTTCTGTAAAGTGCAGACTAGTTAAACAGTGGTGTTTGCACAGAATGTGTCTTGCAGTCATCTGACAACTGGTTCCAACTGGGTGGGGTTGAGAAACACGCGGTGAAGCGCGGCAGTCATAAAAACACAAACCATCACAATTGTTTGGAAATGTCTTCTGATTAGCACACCCAAAACTAAATTTCAATGCAATATTGTAGATCAAGGACCTCTGGAGAACTTCACAATACTGTTCATAAATAGAGTTAGTCATTTTTTACTGTTGGCTGAAGATTATTATTGTTTAATCTGATTGTTGGAAAAAGTTGGTTGAAGATTATTATTGTTTACATGGTTGATTATTGTTGTTTAATCTGATTGTTGGAAGTAAGGGGCAGATATAATAAGATTTATTCTTCTTTCTGCTACCTTTAATTTTGTACACAATCATTTATGAGATTGTCTTGTATTGTTTCTTTTGTAAAAAAAAAAATGAACAAATTTAATAAACATAAACAAACATAAATGTAGATAAGTGGAGTGATGGTTCCTCATTCTATTGTGCCTACACCCGACAATGTTGCTTCCTTACAAGGCCTGGCAAAAACTGTCCATGTGATTTCACAAACGTTTCATCAACTGATATAAAATGATAAACTATATCTGACTACAAGTTTGTTCTTTTTATTGTTTCTTAATACAAAGGTTGGAATATATAAAAATTACATTTTGTGGCAGGTCTTTTTATTTTATAAAAATTCTGAAATAACCTCCAAGAGTGGTGACTTTATAATTTTGTCGTGTTTTGTTTACATGTCCTTATTTGCTTTAAGTGAAAGTCCCAACAACAGAACACCACTGGGGTTCAGAGCAGCCATTTCTCCGGGTCCCACATGGAAGTCCCCCCAGCAGGATACATGAGTACCCACCAGGAGCACCTTCCAGCCCCGCAGGCCTGGCTTCAGGGTGGGGCCTCCTCAGTAACCATGTCAGGGCAAGGGACGCTGAGCTCCTTGCTGATTTTTGTATTCATGTTGCAGAAAAGCAGCTTTTCCATACACCATACTGATGTACCAGAGGGTAGTAGGTTACTAAAATAGACTGAGCCTGCACCAGGGATGGGGTTTTTCCCAGGAAACTCCATAGGACTGGTGTTGTCTTGACAAGTGGGAAAGTTTTAAATGACTTGGGAGAATTTATTGCATTTGTGTGGTGTGACCCATCACCTGAAATGTCTTATAGAAAACAACAGCTGGAACATTGAACAATCCTTCATGAACTGCAGCTTTTAGAACTCACTTCTTCAAAGAGTCCACATAATTCATGGATGAAAGCCTCCTAATATTCCCTAAGGAGCTGAAGCAAATCTCCATAATAAGCTTATTGGAATAATGTATATAGTTTGCTATTATGACAGTTAATGAGACAAAGCAAGGGACAAACAGTTTTTATTGGACATTTACATTGTTTGATGAAAAAAAAAAATCTTGTCACGTTTTAAAATGGTACAACTTTACTATTTAGTGTCCAATTAAACATTTCATAATGAAATCTGCGTTTCAAAATGTCTTGTTCTTCAGTAACATTTTAAAAATTACATATTTACAACAAAAAAAAAAAGAAGAAATGTATGAGAGGGTGTTCACCTACACAATTGCCTCTATAATGAGACAAGCCTGCTCAACTCGTGGAATTTAAATGGTTAACTGCACAGGTCTGGATGTCAACTGTGCTCCTCAGCGTCGGCTGCGATGGGACGGGGAGGATGACCTGAAAGAGAGGACAGTGGAACAACATTAATAATACATTTAGCTCTTTGCAGTACACACTACTACAACATACAAAGATGCAGCAATACTTCAATCCCACAAAAAAAAAAAACACATACTGCCAGAGAATAAATTACTGTACAACATTCAGGTAAAAAACGTGTTCTGCAGATTCTACCAGAGAAAAGCCAGAAACATGTTCGGCTGTTCAACACCTGTAAGACATTTTCTAGTTTATTGATACAGCTGACTCAAAGCTCAACAAGGTGCTACGATACACAATCATGGCTGTACTAAGGAATCAGTTCTATTAGCACTTTGAGATTTTTATTAATGAAAAGTGCGGTATAAATTGAATTCATTATTATTATTACTGTCAAAATCCCTTATGGTCAATTTGGCCGTCTTGATTTTACACATCAGAATGATGCAGTAGTAGAGTCTATTTTCTTTCAAAATAAAACTGAACACATACAATGAACATACAGTAAGTGAAAAGGGAAAAAAACGAATACTACCTTGATCTCGACTTAGACTTGTGTTTGCGGCTTGCCTTCTTACCAGACTTGTGAGATTTTTCCACCGACCTTGAACGACTACGTTTAGATTTCTTAGATTTCTTTTCCTTGCTAACTTCGGGGGTGGGGGATCTACTGGAATCAGAGTCTGAGTGTCTCCTGCTAGATTTGCTGGAGCCCTTCTTGGAGGCTTTGCTATCCTGTCGCGAGCGTTTGTCACTCTGGGAGTCGGTGTGCGAGTCGCTCTCTTTCCTTTTCTTTGACTTGCCATCCTCTTCGGTTACAGAGCTTCCCTTCTCCTTAGCTTTGAACTTTTCCTTCTTTTTGTCGGTTTCCTTTTCTTTATCATTATCTTTATCCTTCTTTTTCTTGGAATCTTTCTCTTTGTCGTGGCTTCGACTCCTTTCTCTCCTCCTGTCTCCGTCTCTGCTAGAGGCCTTTTGTTTGTGTTTGCTGCTTCGACTGTGACTGCTGTCCCTGCGCTCACGGCTCCTTTTCCTCTCCTTATCCCTCCTGTCTCTGCTGCGACTGCGGCTGTCTCTGGCCCTCGCCCTGCCTCTGTCTCTGGATCGGGATCTAGTCCTGCGACTCCTGCGCTCCCTGGAAACGCTGCGGTCTTTCTTGTGGCGACCTGATCTTTCTGCACTGCTCCTCCTCCTGTCCCTGACCTTCTCACTACGGTGCCTGTGGGAGCTGCGACTTCGGCTGCGCCGGCGGGCCTTGCGGGAGGAAGAGCGTCGCCTCTTCCTTTGAGGAGAGGAGGAACGAGAAGAGCTACGGGAGGAGGCTGACGAAGAGGATGATGAAGAGGAAGAGCGGGAGCTGCTGTGGCTGGAGGTGGAGGTGGTGCTGCGACGACCATTGGTTGGAGAACGGCTACCACCTCGTTCCGTTTCCTCCTTGACTCTGCCTGAGAGCTTGCCCTCATCACTGCGGGACGTTCGCCTGTCTACCAGGGGCTCTGGCTTTCTTTCTTTCACTTCCTGTTTGAGTGCATTATCTAACTGATGATCATATTCTCCCTTTTCCCTGCTCAGTCTCTCCTTGGCCTTCTCCTCTGTAAAACACAACAAGACACAAATTTAAAAACATGCCAACGTTACAGTAGGCCACCTAACCTTTGTGTGGTGGGTGAAGGTGTAAAACAACAGCTTTGATAAAGACTTGAGGTCTTTTCTTGTTGACAGATTGTTTATGAATTAACAATGCCTAAAATGCAATAATATACTACCGTATTCGCCGGAGGAAAATACGCTCCGGTGTTTAATCCGCTTTGTCCAATTATTAACAATAATCAAGAAAAAAACGTACACAATACGCCTCGGAGTTTAATACGCGTCATCACCACGCGACGCGTCAGCGCCTCATTTGCCCTAATCAAGATGGCGGCGACAGAAGCAAGCGAGTACGAAGATCTTCACAAGGAAACACGGTAAAACAATTATTTCTTTGCGAGAAAAAATATATTTCTTAGCTGACTTCATAGCAGACGGGCTCCTGAGCTTAACGAAATGTTCAAATCAGCTGGATTTAAAAAAAAAAGTTCGCTGAATTTTAGGCAGGCGCCAGGCGGGTCAAACCGGACGCTTTCTTTCTTTAAATTTAGCTAAATAAACGCTTAAAAAATATATTTCTGAGCTGACTTAATAGTAGACGTACTCCTGAGTTTAACGAAATGTTCAAATCAGCTGGATTAAAAAAAAAAAGTTCGCTGAATTTTAGGCAGGCGCCAGGCGGGTCAAACCGGACGCTTTCTTTCTTTAAATTTAGCTAAATAAACGCTTAAAAAATATAATTCTTAGCTGACTTAATAGTAGACGTACTCCTGAGTTTAACGAAATGTTCAAATCAGCTGGATTAAAAAAAAAAGTTCGCTGACTTTTATGCAGGCGCCAGGCGGGTCAAACCGGACGCTTTGTTTCTTTAAATTTAGCTAAATAAACGCTTAAAAATATATTTCTTACCTCACTATAGCAGACGGGCTCCTGAGCTGAACCAAATGTGAAATCAGCTGGATTTAAAAATCCGCGGTGTGGTTTATGAGTGGTATCTTGCAAACAAAAACAGCTACATCCACAGCAGGGAGCGGGCAGCGACAGAGTCAGTCCGACCAAAGGAGGCTTTTTTCGGACACAGCAAGTAGAAACTTCTGGAAGTGGCCCCTCTTCCTCTTCACTCTCTGAGTCCTCTGCTGGCTGCTGCCTACAGCGCCCGTATAGCGGCCGAAACTGGTACTGCACCATTTTCGCCAAAAATGAAAAACGAAGAATCAGAGCGAAAAATGAGTCTAAAAATATGGGAAAAAATCCATAAATAATACTCTTCGATGTTTAATACGCTGGACATTCAAATTAGCAAAAATACTGCGTATTATAGACCGGTTTTTACGGTAATTTTCTTTAACCTTTATTTTTTGACAAAAACAATAGGTGAAAACAGGGGAAAGGAAATGAAGTCTGAGAAGGTCATCATCGTATGTTCCCATACAATGATGAAATTAGTTTTATGCATTTAACCTGTCATACTTACACTTACATACTTATTTAAATACTTACCGGTATATACTTATTTACATACTTATTTAAATACTTGCATACCCATTTACATTTACTAATATGTGAGGCTGACACATTTTCCACTATATAAAAACTATAAATCCTATAGTTGGGATGGGGTTGGGTTTCCTGAGCTATCCCTTAGTTATTCTGTTATAGACTTAGACTGCTGCGAGACAAACTCGCCACGTTTCCTCCATCTGCTGCCATTTTTACTTGCTCTACTCTCTACGTTCGTCTTCGTCTCTATCCTGTTCGTCAAACCCTCGCCAGCCGAGGCAGATTGCTGATCCTCCTGATCCGTTCAACTTATTCACTTGTATTCCGTTTCTTTATTTGTATATGTGCATAAAACTATAAATAAATTACATAACTAAGTATTCATATACTATTCCTACAGGCTAATCAGACAATGTGACATTATTTAGACAGCAAAACAGTAACTGCACTTTTGTTTTTTAATGAAAGCATGTAAATTATGTAATGCACTTAAAAAATTGTTTTAATATTGAAATACCGTATTCTCCGGTGTATAATACGGTTTTTTTGCTCATTTGAATGTCCTGCGTATTAAACACTGAAGAGTATTATTTATGGATTTTTTCCCATATTTTTAGACCCATTTTTCGCTCTGATTCTTCGTTTTTCATTTTTGGCAAAAATGGTGCAGTACCAGTTTCGGCCGCTATACGGGCGCTGTGGGCAGCAGCCAGCAGAGGACTCAGAGAGCGAAGAGGAAGAGGAGGGCCACTTCCAGACGTTTCTAGCTCATGTGTCCGAAAACAGCCTCCTCTGGTCGGACTGACTCTGTCGCTGCCCGCCCCTTGCTCTGGGTGTACCGGTAGCTGCATTTAGCTTAGCTGTGAGGTTCGCTGTTTTTGTTTGCAAGATACCACTCATAAACCACACCGCAGATTTTTAAATCCAGCTGATTTCACATTTGGTTCAGCTCAGGAGCCCGTCTGCTATAAAGTCAGGTAAGAAATATATTTTTTAAGCGTTTATTTAGCTAAATTTAAAGAAACAAAGCGTCCGGTCCGAGCCGCCTGCCTAAAATTCGGCAAAGTTTTTTTTTTTAAATCCAGCTGATTTGAACATTTCGTTAAGCTCAGGAGCACGTCTGCTATAAAGTCAGCTAAGAAATATATTTTTCTCGCAAAGAAATAATTGTTTTTACCGTGTTTCCTTGTGAAGTTCTTTGTACTCGCTCGCTTCTGTCGCCGCCATTTTAAGCAGGGCAAATGAGGCGCTGACGCGTCGCGTGGCGATGACGCGTATTAAACACCGAAGCGTATTGTGTACATTTTTTTCTTGTTTTTTGTTAATAATTGGACAAAGCGTATTAAACACCGGTGCGTATTTTACAACGGCGAATACGGTAATGCAAAATTGTAGTATACTGTATTTGCAAAAGGCCATTCCAAAACTAATATCACATACTGATCCATGTCTAGACAGACACATTTTAAAACAGCTACGGTACACAGTTTAGGTTTTAAGGTGTAAAGTACTGGTATATTTAAAAATTGTTTGCTACATTGTTTTTCAGGAGCTCCAAATCTTGAGTTCATACAAATTCATCAAAAACAATGTGTCCCAAAAAATTTTTTCCCCCAATTTGAAGAGAATTTTTGAGAAATCTCAGCTATTCTCAACAAAGTGAAAACATCGCATCATGTAGACGGGGTCTTAGATGTTAAGTTGCTACTGATAAGAAACTAGTGCTAATCATGAGCGCAAGACTGAAATGATTTCCCTTTAAAAAAAATGTGCCCTGCCTTTTTAAAATAATATAAATCCGGACAACAGGAGGCAGGCCAGTCAACCACTTGCACTGCATATCTAGGAAGTCATGCTGACGTAGTGATGGGCATGTGAAGACTCATGAAGCACTGATGATTTTTTTTTTTTTTACAATTAAGATTCAAAGCTTCAGCGATGAAGACATTTCAGGTCTCTCTTGTAAATGAGTCCCTGAGGCTCAATGGCATTAACTTGTATAAATAAAGGTTGAATGAATGAAAAACATCTGTTGGATAACTGGAGCCATAACAACCTCACAAGCACCGACTCCGTTTCAATTCCGTGTCAGCAAATAAAGTTTAGAAAAGACTGGTCAAGTGTATGTTTTGTTCATTTGTTCAAAATAATGATTACATCTGCATTACATATAAAAAATAAACATTTTTAGACAAAGAACAGAGTTCTTCATAAAAAATAAAATTCTTACAAATTTTTTTTTATACAGTATATACAGTATTTTCTGATGTATAGGTCGCACTGGTGTATAGGTCGCACCTACGTTTAGCTCTGCTGCAAATGTCTGCCACAGGAGCGCACAGCAAGGCTTTTAAGAAGATTAACACTTAAAAACAATTATTTGTTTGATAAAAATTATAGCAAATATATGTCTGAGCTGAACTTTTCCTTAATAAATGAACGTAATTGTGAAATGAGCTGGATTTAAAAATTTGTTTCACCGAAAGTGATAACAAGCCATATATAGGTCGCACCTGAGTATAGGTCGCAGGCCTTAAAGGTGCGACCTATACACCGGAAAATACGGTGTATATATATATATATATACTGTACCGGTATATATAAAATGTATATATAAAATGTGTATGCGTTGTGTGCATGTGTTGCTGTAAAATAACTCCCGAGTGCAGTGCAATGCAAACACCAATAAATTTTGAGACCCATTTAAAGAAAACTACAATTCAATTATTAAAACATGAATTGTAGGTCCTAGGAAACGCTTTTATTTTATTTGATAAGATCAAAGTGAAATGACGGAGCGATGATGTCAGAATCTTCGAACATTATTTGTTACATAACGTGGGAGTTTTGATACCAGGTGTTGTGAATCACTCTGCTTCAGGAAGACACAAGCTCTGAAGCCTCAGTCTCATGGGTGACGTATGATGTAGTGGTGTAGTGTGGTTTGCACGGGCGCGTCTCCGCACCTCCTGTCATCTGCGATGAAGGAAGCAGCAGCTCATAAAACTGATGCAAAATAGAAAAATATGGTACTTAACGACCGGACGGTTGACAGAGGTAAAAAAAAAGCCACGTTAAGCTCAGATGGACAGCTGTCAGCTGCGTGAAGCCGACACCCAGAAACCAAAGCAGCACAAATATTTTAACGGCACAAACCAGCACAAATGTAGCACTAAGCGCTCATTGTATTTGCCTTTTTTTTTTTGACGTGGGTGTCAGCTTCACGCAGCTACAGCTGTCACCGGCTGTGTGCATGAGCGGCTGCTGACCCGTCTGTTGAAAAGGACTGGAAACCTGTCCAGGTGTCTCCCACCTTTCGCACAGTGATGGCGGGACATGGACACCTGTGACTCCCGCTAACCGAAAAGGAAGAAGCAGATATGGTGATCACGCGCGTCTGAAGGAAGTAGCAGCTCATAAAGGCCAAAGCGAAAAAGAGAAATACATAAAAAATACACAAAAAAACACATACAGTGGAAAGGACTTTGTTTGAATTATATTTTATATCTATATTTTAGACTCAGTGGGATTAACCTGTATAAATAAAGGTTGAATGCATATATTTTATTGTTTTCACAACTGTATCGTTTCCCTTCCCTTGACCCTACAAGTACCTGTTGGTGCTGCCAGGCCAGCACTGTCAATAAGAATTTGTTCTTAGTGTTTATGCCTGCTTAAATAAAGGTGAAATAAAAAATAAAAACTAGTGCATTTCTGGCATCAAATCTTAAATAAATTACCACACAATATATTTTGTTTTTTCTTGCGTTTTTAAAGCCATAAGAAAAGAGATAACCAACTCAATAACAATAAAAGTTGATAAAACATAAATAAATAAACCTTGATGAAAACTTCTTACCACGTGCGAGCAGAGCCTCGTGTGCTTGTTTTTCTTGCAACAGCTGCATCTCTCGCTCTTTGCGGCGGAAGGCATCCTGCTTTTCCCGGATGCGATGACGCAGCACTTCATCATCCGTGTCAGAAGATTCAGATCCCCAAGCGCTGTGTGCATCCTCCTCATCGCTTTCGTCTGAACCATAATCACCAATCCCACCTGCCACAACAGAGCCCCCAGGTTGTTCAGTGTTGCCAGCAAGAAAGATTCATTCTTACAAGCTTCCAAATACAAAACAATACCAACACAGAGTCCCCTTGAAAGACACTTAAAGGTCCACTGACATGATTTTTTTTACTATTCAAATTGTTCAATATATATATATATATATATA